>DWEJ01002660.1:0-11215 GCA_018245835.1 Mysoria sejanus stolli | reverse complement strand
CTGTTGCAATAACTGCAACGTTCGTTACTGAACGAAAACACAGCAAAATGAATTATTCTCGCGACAGTTATGAATCGTTAACACGGTATTGTGTACAGAATGTCGGACTATAGAACGAATCAACGAAGGCAAATTATACTCTTCCACATATCGCACTGTAACTCTCTGAACTATCTATATTTTGTAGCGGGAGAGCTTTAACTTATAAGGCGATGTCAATAAAGTAGAGAAATGATTATGTAGTTGCATGTAAACATTCACTTTGGTTATTGGTGTAAATAAATTAACACAACTGCCTTAAACAGACCACGCGTGAACATAGAAACAACTCTCATTTCTTGATACTTTATGAAAATTAAATTCTTAACAGACATGTATCATAAATTATAATAATGAAAGATTTAATTAAGTTAGCCTTCTTTACGCATTCAGTATCTTTTATTTGGAATTTCATTATTGTGTCTTTAATAATAGTACAATACTCGATACTTATGAAGCTTTGCACAAAATATTGAATTGGAATGTTGTAAGGATGATGTTATAATCATATGTGCATTTCACATCACATTAGAGTTTTAGAATCATGTTATCAAATCTTTATAAAATGCTTATTTTGTTATTACTTCATAAATTACTTTACTTCGAAAATTGCAGTTTGTTTATAGTCTTGAGCCAATATGTATCAGCCTTCACATTCCATTCAGTATAAGTATTTTTTATCAGAAATATTCAGATTTTAATTTAAAGTGTTTAAATAGCACTACAGCCTTACAAAATTTATATAAAACGTAACATCACGCCTGTAATCCCCGAAGAAGTAGGCAAAGGAATGTACAACACTCCAACACATCACCAGTTTACATTTACGTCCTAACATGAAATATGTGGTGACTACAAAATGTATATATGACATCAAAACCTTACATATCTATATATGAAATTGATCAGATACATATGTAAATATCATATAGTTCTACCTAACAAAGAAAAGAAGAGTTGGAAACTTTGCACTATACTTCACTATAGTATCAAGACAGAGTACTTTCTATGCATACGCATGGTTTCAGCAAAACCCTGTCATTTGGGTTAATTTTTTTTTTCTTGAAGTGAAGCCATTACACTTTAGCCTTTGATCACTTTTGTAAATGTTAAAAGGGCAAAATAATCAACATGTTATCTAAATAATTAGTAATGTATATAAAATTACATTATTTTACAAATAACCTTTTTTTTTTAGAACAACCTACTAATTTCAAGTATTACTTTGTATTCTTTTTATGTGACATTATTGAAATTTAATTTACATAAGTATTAATAACTTACTCTCATGCTGACGGAAACATTAAAATTATACCAATGGCCACATGACTGTAACTGTATCAATGAGAATTGGTGGAGAACACATGTCCAGATGGGTCACTGAACGACCCAAATCTTAGCAGTTTTTAAACTGACAAAATTAAATATTTAACGACTAATAATAAATAGTTTGGAGATTTGCTGGTTACTGTATATCGAAAACTAACTCATTCAAGTCTGTTGTTAATGATGTGCCACTTTGTTAGGAATAAAAGCACCCTTTGCCTACATAATGACATTTCATTTATCATTATTCATTCTAGTTTAGTACATGTACATATTATTATGTTTATACATTCAAAGTAGGAAGTGATTGAAACGATAAACAAAAGCTGTACAATGTATTTGTATAGTATATTGAAGAATGTGTTATCTTTAAACTGTTGCTGCTTGTTTTTTAATATCCATGAACAAAGTTTTTTTATTGAAATATGAGACCTGACAATTTTTTAGTAACTGTCTTAATTTTTTTTGTGTTATGGCAGTTTCCTCTATAGAGGTATCTATAAAATTTTAAATCTAACCAACATTCACATTCAGATCATTCCCAGATGTGTCAGACCAAAATGAAGTAAAATGTATCTTTGTTTCTTCTATCACACCCAATGTGTGCACCACATTGCAATCTGATTTAAACAGGATCATGTTTAAGCCTAAATAGTCTAACTCCAGATAGAGGCATCCAGTACAAACAAAATGCAATGGAAAAAATCATCTTACAAGCAGATAATACCAGTTGGTTGTATCATAAATATACATATTAGTTACAGTACAAGCTTAAAATAAATAATCAACAATATTTAATACTCTAACCCAGTGTTTCCCAACGTGGGGCCCATGCCCCACAGGGGTCCAATTTGAAAATAGACTCGACACTTGAAATTTAGTTTTTCAATATATGTTTTGAAATGTTACTTACTGTGTTTTGTTAACAATTTCATAGTGATTTCTTATTATAACCTATCATTTATGTTTCTTAAGTGAACAGACTAATTTTTCAATGTTAAAAATTGTGTATGGTATATGAGGGGGGGGGGGGGGGCATAACAATTTTTGAAAGGTTAAAGTGGGGCAAATCAAAAAAAGTTGGGAAACACTGCTCTAACCAATTGGTTTATCTCTTCTTATATACTTTATGACTGTTGTGACATATTTTTGTTAATTTCAGTTTTGAGTGAACATTGTTTGCCATTACAGAATTGCAGGTGTAACAAACATAATATCATTATGTACAATTATTAATATTAAAATTATACCAATTGCATTTGCTACAGTCATACAGGTAGCATTATATTGAAATAAGGTTGCAGTTCTTCAATTAATTCACTCAAGCTTGAAATTTTATTATCAAAATGTCAACAGGATTCAAAAGAATGAAAGTAACTTTGTAAATGACAATTAAGTTATCTTAAACATTTAAATATATTTTGATTCATTATTACTCAATTTTAAGGTCAGTGTTTAATAAATTATAGTCAGTGGTCCATATAAATTGGAAACCTAGATAAGCAAGTTGAAAATAAAAATTATGAAATATGAAATTAACTAATGTATAAGAGGCAAATGTAAAAGAACTAACCGGCTACTTCCAGGAGTGTCTCGAGTCGTGCCTGCATCTCGGGGTCAACGGACCTTTCTGTGTCGTCATGGGAGAGTAGATACTTAGATGTTTCTGCACCGCCACCCTCTTCCTCCATCTCCGCCTGTCAACACACACACATGTCAATAAATATGGCAAATTTAGCACAATTGTTATAACATATTAATTACAGGGAGGTTGAAGAGGAAAAAAAACAACCAAAGCTCTTTTAGAATAAAACAAAACTACTATGCCAATGTTATATTATTAATCAAATATGTTATCAAACATGTATTATGCTAATGTTTTCTATATATTGTGACTTGAATCATTCTTTGTTTATTTGTTACGAGACAGTGTTATCAACTTTAATAGCTAGAAATACTAGTTGCTAAATATCTCAGGCTTAATATATTAAGGGACAGGAAAGAGTTGAGCCTCAAAATCGTAAGTACAAAACTAATTTTAGTAAAGACATTCATTTAGGTTAGAAGCACTAAGGTTAGTACAATCAATACTGCAAAGACATAACTTCAAACAGATGTAAATGTTAGAATCACAAGGACCATTAAACAACATTAAAACATGGAGACATTGGGTCTGTTTGTTGCACACACATTATGCAGGTTAAAACGTAAGAACAACTCATATTGCGACAGCGATTGGTGTTTGTGAAGCGTTCTGCACCCCATGAGATAATCTTCCACTTACCAACAGGTCTGGCCTGCTAAGGCACAAACAAGCCAGCAAGATCTATAACACCAATGAGACATGTGAGAGACATACCGACAATGTGGTGCTTGGGAACGAGCTAATGGCTAAACGCTACTGTCAATGGTCCTTGTAATTCACCAATAACCAACATTTTTGCGCGAATCGCTGCGGGCGTTCTGCACGAGTCGGGTGCGCGTGACGACACAAAACACAACATCGTCTACGATATTTGCAAGGATACCACATACAAATTATGTAATTCACAAATTTAGAGCAAAATAAACGTCACCAAACACAACATTCAGCACTTCGCTTTGACTAAATGCATGTGATTCGAGAAACATGGCCACCATAGTTCGAACCTTATCCAAAACACAAATAGACAATGAAAAGTATCTTACGACGGTTTAGCCCGTATCGTAGTATTACAAAGAATCAATTGAATAGTGTCTAGGAGCGGCTGGCATAAATAATTTCATGCATTACTCAGTAGGACGTATGTACCTATGACTTTCTGACGTTTTACGGAATATTTGGCAAGCGACTTATACGGTACTGAGAATGAAATATTACTTTGTTATAATGTGATTATCTCTATTTTGAAAAAAAAATACTGATGCCCGAAAGTTTTCAATAAAAAAAAGTAATTGTATGGTCATTACTGTACAAGATGTCCCTTGCAGTATTTAGCGGTACAGATAATCAGTCTCACACTGCCACCGCCTCCGTCGAAAACAAAACACGTTTTACCTCGGATACAGATTCATCCTCGCTTTCCGAAGAGTCCGTCATGTATTTGGCAGGCGCTTCTGAATACGTTTCGGTTTCAGATTTGGCCGGACTCGAAGCCGAACTGTGAGGAGTGGACGTTTTTACCACATCAAGTTGCACATTCACCTTATCGTTATTTCGGTTTTCAGACTGTCCGACATTCTGCATTTTTGTCCTAATCCAATAAAACTTAATTAGTCTTTCAGTATCAACACTTTTTCTACGAAATTAACACGTTCTTA
Source organism: Mysoria sejanus stolli (assembly GCA_018245835.1). Classification (NCBI taxonomy): domain Eukaryota; kingdom Metazoa; phylum Arthropoda; class Insecta; order Lepidoptera; family Hesperiidae; genus Mysarbia; species Mysarbia sejanus. Next base: position 6,550 of record DWEJ01002660.1, on the reverse strand, counting down.
TATTAGCAAACAAAATTTATTTCGTCATTTAGCCAGGCTGATACCCGCCATGTCTACTACTATGGCGAGGTTCCCGGATGCTTCAAGTAGGCTAACCAATTATCTCCCTCTGGTGATACGATTTAGAACTTTTTACTAGTGCCACCTATGTTGAAAAATCCAAACAATAAAGGTATAGACAATTACTTACTTTAAGGCAAAAACAATCATCTGTATAGTGCTTGTCTGAATTAATACGATAAATATCATTATTTTAATGCAAGTGTAGTTATTGTTCTAAAAACATTTGCTTCACAATTTACAGATCTAATATTAAAATAATTTCTTTCATATTACAAAAAGTTTTTTTATTGAAAATTAAAATATCATCTTATAATACACATTTACTTTTTTTGTCACCTTTAAAATAAATTATAGTTTTACATATTACTACTATTACATTTTTAAAATAACTTTCTAAAAATGGTAATATTTTCCACTAATATAACTAAAACTATTCAACATCTACATTTACGTAATAAACTGAGATACAATACGATTAAAATATCGATGGCAATTAATGGTGATGTCATTTTTCACTGTAGGTAGGGATGTAGATAGTATATTTATTTACAAATAAACAATTAATTTATGAACGTTATTTCTATGTACAAAAAAAGATTTATTTTTAATGAAATAGCAATTAACCTACTTACTATCATATTAACATTGACCATGAATAAGACTTGTAGTAGTTTGTAAAATAGATTGACATCATATTTTAAGAGGATCAAGAACAATATGAAACCTATAAAAATGGCAAAACATGTCGCATTTACATATGTCATCATTATATTATAACAATACTTGATACACAACTATAATAATTTAACAATACTTGATGTACTACAAGCTTAATACTCTTTTTTTATTTTGATTCAATATTATATTTATAGATAAACAGAATTAAGTTTATCGCATCGACTCCAAATATATCGATTATAGGCAATCAACACACATTCGACTTTCGAATCGTTATGTTCAGTTTGAGTTGAACGGAGTAGCTATAATTTTTTACTATATCTGACTGTGTGGCACTGTGTGCATTTGTGCATGTATGTACGTGCATGTATAGTGTTGGAAAATGTGAAAAATGGCCGGGAAATGCATATCTAATTTGTCCTCAGTTGATAACAGCCTCCATTATTATTAAATTAATGGTCGTCATAATAAATAAACGCATGAAAAATTAATTTCATCACTGAAAGTAAAGTGCTTAATAAATAAAAAGTGGCCGGGGGTTTATTTTCTTTATAAGCGATGTAACAGTAACTTTAATATGTGCTGCACATAACGCAGGTCGCGTTTTTATCTGGATGTAGTAGAGCGATGTTTACGTAAACGATTGGGTTGTGTGCGAGATGCCCAGGGACGGGGATCTGCCTACCATATTCAACCCGAAACGAGTTCGGACACCAAGCGTGATCATTACAAGCGAGGAGGTGGATGCGGAGCAGGGAGGTGGCGATGGAGAAGGAGTCCGGCCGAACGGGCCACCGACCCCACTAAGCCCGCGTGCACCGCTCACTCCTCAAACATCCGTATCGTCAGCACCACCCTTGACCACCCAGCCATCTCTGCAGCAAGCTTACAGCGAGTCCGCCGCCAGCAGCCAAGACGAAGAGCGTCAGTTGCGTGATAAAAAATGCCCCCGCTCATGCTGCTCGAAAGTTGCAAAGAAGGTTGGCCATATTTTTAATATCTGGAAGTAACAACCAAGTGCGTCTGGTAACCTGGTGTTAAGTAGCCAATGGCCTATGAATGTTATTAACAAATTAATTTGACTGATTTCTCTAAATCTTATTGATTACTCTATTGAATCCAATCAAGAAGTCCTGGGTTCAAATTCTGGATGGGACACTATTAAATTTTTCTAACTTTAATCTAGCAGTGGTTTGGAGTAAGCATATGTGCCCAATGTTTGGCAATAGACTTATCATGTATTCCATAGTGGGTCATAAATGTAACGGGTCCAACATGGGAGGGTACCTATTACAACAATAGGCCTTCACCTATTAATACTTTCAAACATAATTTTCAATTCTCTATCACATCTGGCACAGTAATTTTTTTTGCTTGCCAATAGAATATAGATGTTCTGTTCAGCCCTTTTAGTTGTTAATATTAAATCTGTTTAATTCTATCTATCTGACTTAATAATATCATAGATTGTTTTATGGGCTTCAAAGAAACCTCAGTTGTTGCTATTAACACTTTAGCTCAATGCATCAGTTGTAATTAATCTATCTACAACCCTACCTTTGACAATACAATGTAAATATAAACACAAAATGAAAATTAATTATAAAAAGGTTTTTTGTGAATGAGGTTTTTTTGCATCTTTGTATATTAATAATAATGATTTCATAATTCTATTCATATTTTAAATTGAAGAGTATTTAATATAACATAACCTTCCAGATTTACTATGGCCTATGTTTAACTCTCGTCCTGGTTGCTGCCTGGGTGGCTGTGACTCACTGCATCAAGAGCATGTATCTTCAGGAATACACAGCGGACGACATGGATTTGGTAGTACCGATCAGCACAGATGTTTCAGCACACAACTTCACATCTAAGGTCTGTATGCAAGGACATATTCCCTTCACATTTCTACACAATTCACACTTGTGTTTTAAAAATTTGTCATGACACACACACAGTGGTGGGCATATGACACATACAATCCTAAAGACTCAGATGACTGTGTTGAAGGTTTTAAGATAACAGATAGGGTTGATTCTGACATTCATTTATAAAAAGATTACAAATCTAAGTAACAATGACATTGTAATCAATTTTATTTAGCCATGTAGTGATAAGTGATATCATTGGCTCCTTAGACAGCAGGTGAGGTATTTTTAACCCTCAATGGAGTTGAGGGTGAAAAATTCGTACCCAGAGGAATGATGCTAATATTTAACACAAATAATTTGGAAAATTCCCTACAATTTAATAAATTTGCTATGCATATTTTTTTTGGATTCAATAATTTCATTTTTACTCATTTATCTAATTACATTTAAAATGAGTTAAATACATACATAGTTGCGCACAGGTCTTTGCACAATAAAGGCTTCTGTTAGGTATTGATTGATGAAGATGGATGGTTTAAGTGGTTATTTTGTCAAGGAGTTAAAACTAAATTCATTTCAATGCATATTTATGAAACACATTGAGATTTTATGTATTGTTTATTTATTGAAAATTATCAAACTTTACTTTTAGTGTCTATCACTGAAATCTAATCATCATATGTTAAAATGGTTAATTAATGTCTTATTTATTGTCATCTATGAATTTATGATTTGTCCAGGCCATATATGTACATTTGATTTAATATATTAGCAAGGTTTAAAATATATTTTTTTTATTTTATAATTTTTATTCCAGCACCTCTACAATGCTCCCTTCTTCACAGCGTGGTTCTGCACGAACTGGCTAATTCTGTTCTATCCTATTTACGTAATAGTCATGCTGGTCCACAACAAGTGTAAATCCTCTAGCGAGGTGGCTTTGGACGCATTCAGAGACTTCAGAGAGAAAGGTTTCACAATTGGTAATGTAGAACTTGTTTATTTTGTATATTGTATTGTATTTGTATATTGTATTGCGTATTAAAAACAAATTGTAGTAAAAACCGTTCACACAAATTATTACACTGATTAGATTATTATATCGAGAGGGATTTATTAATATTAGAATTGGAACATAAGAAAAAGAGCAAAAAAGATTCTCAGTAGCAGATTCTCCACATTACTGATAACAGTATTAACGATACTGTAATTAGTAATATCAGATTATTTCGAAGTGTACTATTTCGAAACAGTATTGACGATACTGTTTTTTGTTTTTATGCCGTAAAGGGTCTCTCCATATCTGTCCACACGGAGCCGCCGTTAGCCGGTCGGAAATATATTTGTTTATAATACTAAGGCTAGCTGATCGAACTCTTATACCATTGATCGTAGCCGAACAGGCTTGCAACGTCGTCCAAGGCAACCGCATAGCGTTAGAATCGGCTGAATCGTGATGATGGCAGTCTGTTGTCGTGGGGAAAGATAATTATTATTTTATTATCAGTACTATAAAACATATGACAATAACATCAGAAAGTTAATAATATTGGTAAGCTAATATTTTACTGTTCTACTGGGCTTATTTGCCTCTGCTTAAGTGATAAACTAGAGACATCAAAACACAGAATCAGATGTCTGTACGAGACAGTATGCCGTCGTCAATGTCTTTGAACAGCGAAACGAGCTACGGGGCTACGGTTGTCGAATATCTGTTCCGATTTCACATTAGTAGGTATAGAGAGACCCTAGGCGACCTTTGGTCCTTGTGTACACAAACATTGGGCTTTGTAAAACATTTGTACCACTGGTGAATACTCTTTGGCAATGGGCTGATAAGCCAAATTTAAAGCTTATATTGAACATAATATCCGAATATAAACATAATTTTTAAACAAAATAACGTTTTTGTTCCATAGCTGACAAACTCATCGAATGTTGTCATATCGTTGTTACAGCACGTTTCACAAGCCGCTGCAGTTTGTTCTGTTTGCTCTGGGTGATAACCATTTACATGTATACTTACTCGCTCAAAATTTTGCTGTCCACCGATGTGATGGCGCTGTTCGCGACGAACGTGTCATGTATTTATCTGCTGTCCTGGGTCATACTGCACGAGCAATTTGTTGGCGTCAGGGTAAGTCTTTATAGCGATTTATCAAAAGGTAAAGCCCTGTGAATAAAACAACCAGTTGTCTATTATAGATATAGAGAGGTAGTAGGTAATCATATTTATACAACCCTAGATGAATTAGTATCCTATTTGATGGGATCATAATATGATCATAAATGCTCGATATTGTCATTATTGATGTGGTTATAGATTTTTAATCACGTTCACGTTAACTTTGAATCCACACGAGCTGGACACGGTGGGCTGTAAACGTTAAATTGCGATATTTCTATTCGTGTTATCGGTTAACACCAATTCGGTCCCTGCGCAGATCGTGGCGGCCATCCTGTGCGACACGGGCATCGCGCTGCTGGCCTACATGGACGGCATCACGGGCAGCTCCACGCTGGGCGGCGTCGTGCTGGCCGCCGTCGCCGCCGCCGGCTTCGCTATATTCAAGGTACTCCTGCCACTTGCACACACCTCTCTGCCTACACCGTAACATGTACATCTATATGCCTGCCATTGTTCTGAAATTACAGATCTACAAAGCATAAGCTTTTGAATACAACATCCTTTTTGTATATTTATTGCTCTGTTCAAGTAGTGGTGTTCGACTTTTAATTACATTAGCCTGATAGAATGACCGTTTACAAGTTCTAAATTCCACGATGTCCACAATATGAAGTCTTGAAAAGCAAGAACAAAAACACAGCTGGAATTTCAATCCCGAGTCGGCAAAGCGTCGACTCCTTTCGATTTTTCCATTTTTCCTCTATGTTACTTTTGATAATACTATTAACTATTATAATAACATAAGTATTCCATCACGATAATTAGACATTCAGTACGACCTTGTATAAATAAATATTTAATGAAATAAATAATTTAAAATATTAAAATTATGTGTCCGAATGTTGTATCACAGTCATTATAAAAATATTTGAAACATAAGTGTGTTTTCATCTAATAACTGTCCCGTTTAATTTTTACATGATCACGTTACTTGATTAATTCCAGTGACCTATTTAATGAAATTATTAATATTAAAGCAACACGCAACATCGACGCTGCTGGCCAAACGTTCGGAAGGGTAATTTTGTTATTGTTATAACATGCCAAATATAATGTTAGCGATTGTTTGATAACAATTTATACATTGCTTAATAAGCGGTTATGACGTCATAACCGCTTATTAAGCAACGTATAACTCGCCGTTTCAATTTTGTTTTGTAAACGGGTGGAATATTCTCGAATAAACGAAGAGGTTCAGTAAGAAACGTTGCAATTCTTGCAAAAACGAAACAGTATTGTCGTTGGTGTTGTTGTATACCATCGATCATATTATATTTTATATATGTATTAGATATTTAACAGAAATCGGTGGTCTGTGTAAAACATAAGTAAATTTAACCTAAGGAGGTTTCCTACCTTGATCTTATCCCGCTCAACCATTACCACCATTAGCACCAACGATAACCATACCACTGCGATAATATATTCGTATATTAAATTAGCTCCTTAATCCATACTCCAGTATAGAATAAAACTTGATATACCTATCGTCTGACATGGTCATCAAACTGTCTCAGTCCAATGCTAGACATAAGGCCTCTTGTAATCTGTCTTGTCTTACAAACGTATTTGGGCTTAATTACAATTTTATATTTCGAATTAAATAAATATTAAAATATTATATTAAATAAATATTGTTCGAAACAAGTTCTCCCGGCGTTACGTTGTTGTTAGGGATGTTAAGGAGCTCCGTAACCGTAACCGAAACTATCGGATATCCGATTTAAAAATATATCCGTAACTGTAA
>DWEJ01002659.1:0-11216 GCA_018245835.1 Mysoria sejanus stolli | reverse complement strand
ATGAAAAACTATTTGCTTTCAATAATTAAGTATTAAAATGTTGGCTTGACTTCACCTATCAATGTAGACAATATTTTAAGAAGCTTATCTACTGTTTATTCATAAACTTGTATATTTGGATATGAGAAAAGTCTGGGAACATCTGGGCTAGAAATAACCGATGAAACATGGGAGTCTTCTGCATTCCTCTACCGACCTCTTCGGGGATTACAGGCGTGAAGTTACGTATAAATAGAATATGCAAATAAATGTTTAAAAAAATTAAAACACATTTGATTTTAGTAAGCAATAAAAAATTTAAATATGTTTAAGTAAGTTTCGGTTTCAACCGAAACTGAGAGTAAGGCCGAAAGTTCGGTTTCAGTTTCAGTTGGACACTAATAAAATTAAAGAATTTAATTGTATTGTTAATTGACTATTTCTAGTCTAGTTTCCATTTATATGTAAGTTCTTTGCATCACCAGTTTTTTACACTTTAATTAGGAGCAAAACAGTTAATATAATAATTGGCATGGATAATTCAACCTCACATCTCTTATGTAATCATATTATGCAAGTTTAAGCAAAAGCTTATTTTTATGACAAAAGCTGTTTTGGAACCATAAAATGATTGTGGGCCACAATCAGGTGCACATGGTACCAGCCTACACAGGCCACGGCTAAATCCTCTAGCCCCCCAACAGACTGCTGTGTACACAGTGTGAAACACCATGCCCTGCTATTCCCAACCTGCATGCCTGAGGATTTAGGGCAACAACCGCTTAGGACAGGTCAATGTCCAGAATTGTACTTAGGCTGATGCTGATGGATCTTTTTATAAATATTTTTCAAATGAAAACTGTGTTTCAAATAATTATGTGAACTGCTGGTAACATTTGGTAACACTGAAGCTGGCTATAGAAGAGTAAATATAATTCTCTTCAGCTAGTTTTATGATAATCACATTTAGTGATTATCTTGTTAAACTGCTGAACTTCACATGTGTATAAATTAATATATTGCTTGATTTATTTTCAGAGGTCACAACAATGTCACATTAACTTTATCTTGGAATATCACCCCAAATGCTGGACTCCTACCAAATATTCAAGCTATTGGCCAGCACTCATTCAAGTTCCCAACTGAATACACACAAACAAGAGTATGATTAAGGGAGATTTTCATTTTATTTATGTAAATTGTGTAGGTGAAAATGAACTTGTAAATTATTTGATACCAATGAATATACAAGTTATAATTGGCGTTTGGCTTTGATTTGTGTTTTTATTCATTCAGTTCAAAGGTTCCTAAAGTGGTCCAGGTGAACACCTAGGGGTCTACGGGAGACTCGACTGGGGTCTACGTTGGCGTGACAAAAAAATGGGGGTCCATGGAAACCTATCTGATTTCAGTAGTGAAAAACTAAAATGTTGGCCTAAGTTCAGCTATAATATTATATTATAACATAATACGCAAATAATATTTTAAGAAGCTCAGCTACTGTTACTTGTAAAAAGTTGCATATTTGCATATAAGAAAAAAAGCCTGGGAATCTCTGGGCTAGAAATAAGTGCGCGTGGGGATTTGCATTTGCTACTCACAAACATCGAACCAGATATAAATATATTGATAAAATCTAATCACGTTCATCTAAGTCATTATTTCTTTCCCTGTTTTAATTTTGAACAATAGTTATGATTATCATAAATACTTCTTCAAATATTTTCATTTTTGTACTATGCTCTACAGTAGATTTTCACTTGGGGGTCCGTGTGGAAGTGAAGGAATTATCTTAGGTGCATTGGGATAAATATTCTTAGTGTATTAAAATAGTGAAATTACATAATCGTTACCACAAAAATATTTAGTAAATTTTTAAATATTCTTACCAGATTAACCGTTTTAGTGCTAAGCAATTTTTGCCTGAAAATTGCTAAGCCTTTTTTTATTACTTTAAAGGAAAAAGTAATGGGGTCATGAAATAATAGCACGTGGCATCGTTATTTTTTTAAATAATATATAAAAACGGTAAAAAGATATATTTAATTGTATAAGAATGTAATCTCGTTACAAATTACGGATGAGATTACTGTAGGTCGGGTACCACGGAACGCCCAAAGATACAATGAAACTCGCGGCGTTATTGCGCTGCATCGCAATTTTGGATACAAACTATCGCAGCGCTTTTGCGCTGCATAGTACTCAAACGGTTAATACACACCCAAAGTTGTATGGACAATGTAATTTAACAGCTTACTACATTACATTTAATATGCAAATGAATAAATAAATAAAGTTCTTTACGAGGCAGGCAGAAAGCTAGAATTATAAAACATCTCTATCCATACAAAACTGATGTCCTTCTATATTCATCACTCTCATCAAACTTATTTGTGTGTTAGCATACATATAAATTTTAATACAATATTGTCTAACTTTCTCTTCAATTATTATGAAGTATATGAAGGTATGATGTTTGGATTGGTGAAAATTTAAAATGCAATTCCCATATGGTATTATTTTATATTAGTCAATTACAATTTAAGATACATCATTGTTAAATTGTAGCCCTACTCATTTGATCTACCGTTGAAATATCTAATTTGTATCATTCCTTTTAAAACATATATGTATATATCTACAAAGGTACATAGCTAACTGTTTCTGATGCTCTCAATTAAATCCTTGAAAAGTTTAAACTGAACATTGTGGTGTTCACTCACCTTATAGTTTCACATTAGATTGTTATATTTCTCATCTTTCTTATTTGTATGTGTCATACTTACACATTACGACATTGTATTTATTTCTCCATATTATTTTACGAGATTTAGAAACAATTTACAACCCTAGGTATATAACAAGTGTATTTAAATTCACATTTTTTTGGTAGTTACATAAACACTTATAATAAATTTATTCTACTATGCTTTACAAAATTATGCATGGAATTTACTCCTCTCTTTCATTTGAAAATTATTGGAGTTGGTCATAACCATAATTAAGATGCAACATTGTATTCAAAATTTCATATTTCTTTATTTAAACCATACTCAAATTAAACTATTTAGATGTGAGCATAAGGTTTTATCGAATTTTAGACTACACTCTATGAATTCTTTAATGTATGAAGGACTTAAATTTAACTAACGTAAGAAATAACGATTTCTAAAATGTAGAAATAGCTGAACATGTAACAAATGCTTAATTTACACAACAAATTAGACATTTTGTGAATAGCTAATATAATGAATTAATTTAAGTTAGACGATAAGTACTAAATTATTTAAAAAGAAGAGTGTGCACTTGAAAATAATTAAATGATAAGTATTAACAATCATTTAAATTATTTACCTCTTTACGTCAGTAATCACATTATTACTTTTTGTTATTATATTTGTGATATGAATAAGTTTTACAAAAAGCAAATAAACATAGGCTATATTCTGACAGATGGCATTCACGTTTGTGTCACATTATATGTAAGTTACACCTGACATTTTATTTTAATTCAGATTAACTTTTATAGCATTATCACAATACTGTTGCTATTTAAGATTCATATTTTATATACATTATGATTTTCAATTTCCAAAATATTAAAGATCTATCAAAGTTTATCTAGCATTATATTTAAATGCCAATATCAATGTTCAAAGTACATAGCAGAACTTTGTTAAGAGTTTTAGAATCCAATTTGGGACTCAAAGCTATTTAACATGTAACATCACACTACTACAGTGTAAAAGTTTTAAAGGAATTACTTATGTATTCCCATATTTCTGCCTAAACATTTGTAGTACAATGATATATGCAAACTACATACTTTACAAGAACACAAATTATTTGAATTGGAAAAGGGCAATCTTTTCAATATCAACATGTGAGTGGTTAAGTTCGCCAAAGCCAATAAAGAGGACGGTTATTCATATTTGATTCCCCCGTCGCCATCAGCTTATTTCAAGAAAATAGTAACTCTAACATTATATAACTATCAATATGAAACAGTCCACATATATTGCTTTCACACGCCACAGCATGATCAACAAATCTACCAGTTACTACAATTTGTCTCATTCTACTATTTAAGTTCTAACATTCAAAGCTAATACAATATGTATGAAAAAATATTGCATGTTATATCATTATATCAATCATGTATCCTTCAATGCATAGTCAGACCTTACATACAAACAGGTGTCACATAACAGATGACTATTCATATACTAACAAATTATCTAATTACACATTATTATGAAAACCAGAATAAGTAAACATTATTAAGCATGACCAGTATGTGTGAATGACTAGCATGTTGTGTGATTTACTGACAAAAAAAAACTATTTAAGGATGTTAATGCAAGTGATTAGGTGATTAATATCATGAGACACAATCGGGTCATATCATCCACACTAGTCCAGAAAAATATCCATTCGAATTCTACATTGCTACTCATAGTATAGTTCTACAATGTGTACTGTCTTCAGGTAAAATTATAGTGATGTTGATTAAACAAATATTAGACATTGATTTGTTTATTAAAAGTTACCTGCATTCACAAAACGATTTTGAATATAGACATAATCACATGAGTTTAAAGATTTGACATAACATCATGCCTATGTTGTATTACCACTGTTCATGAGTTATGTTATACATGGAATACAGGGTAAGATAAGAACAGATTACCAGCATGCTGGTTTGTTACTTGTAGTACACAAAAATTATTTATAAGTTAACTGGTGATTGACAACAGAGAGCAAATGTATCAAAACAGTTTGAGATGGGGCACACAGTTAATATAAGTAACATTCTCTACCTCTCGGTTCATTCAAACAAAAATGGAATTTGCAGCATACCTCATCACCATAAAAAGTGAAGACATTTTCATTAACTGACATTAAATTACTATATCATTTATAGAACAGTACTCACATAAAAAAATCACTAAACCTAAATAATATAGAGAATAAAAGCATATTTATGGAAAGTTGGGATAATAATTGTATATATGATAAAACAGTGTGTTGTAATTCACCATATAAAAATTAATATAAGACACTCTACGTAAATGTCAAATAATGTATTTAACAGTAAAAACATTTGAAAACAAATATTTTCTATAATAAACATAATTATGTTGTGACCGATAATGGTTTTAAGATTCACTGTTTTATTAACAGGGAATTCTAAAATCACAGTTGAGCTGAACTAAACCTCTTTACTTCTCACTGGCATGCTTTATAAAGTTGATTCTAAGTCACTATCACATACATACATCAAGCGCATGACCAATTAACTTGAGTGAAATTAGTAAATGTTTCTACTTCAACATTTAACATAAAATAAAACCAATAGCAAAACGAGTCTTCATAAACATATATTGATAATATTCACAGTATTTTTTCTTCCATTTCCATATCTGTATACCATTTGAAATAGAAAGATACACTCTGTCAAAAGACCTAATATCCAAAATCTGTGGAAACTGTAAAAGAGTTACTCTCATTCACAAAGTTCTTAGGTTGCAAGGACATACTACTAGAGTATGGAGTCGTTAGGATGTGACATGTGCGGATAGGAGACGTGTGGCAGGTGTGGCGCGGAGGTCAAAGCGCGCGCCTAAGATCGGCGTGGCTCCGCTGCGGGTCGTCACGCGCCTGACAGAGGCGGCCCGTCAGTCTGCACGTCCTTGTCCTCTGTAGGTGGCGCGCATCGATCTGAACCGTACCGCCTTGACAGATCTAACATCTCTCGAAGACCCTAGAACATAAAAACCATATTATCCATAAACATAACAGGCATAAGAGCCCTAACAGATATACTATTTTGCAAGGATTGTAATGTTGTTCTGTGACGTATTTTACTGACGTGTTTTTACATCACAGTAACAAAAACGCACAATTAAGTAACTTGACAACACTCCATCATGTTTTGGTGACTTTCTGCATTTGTTCGGGGTATTGAGAACGTAAGTTTTAGATATTGCGTTAATTTTCGTCGCATTTTCGTGACGGTGTTCGATTGTGTAATGATTAACTGTTGCCAGAGTTACATAATTGTTCTATATATGACAAATATAACAAATGTTTTTTCTTTAGAAATACATATGTAACTCTTATGTTTTACACAAAAAATAACAAAAACAGTCAATAAAATTATAATAAATTACCTTGTTTTCAGTTATAAGCCTTTGGTATAACTCCTCCCCTTTTCTGGAATCCCCGTTTGCATCCATATTCACAGCTTTATACATGATACTCTTCATTTCATTGATTCTCTCTGCCTGTTGACGTATTTGCTGCAAAAAATACATATTAATCCAATTATCTTCTATGTGATCATCATCATCAACAGGCTATTGCAGTCCACTGCTGGAAATATGCCCTTCCTGCGGTTTATGCACTTAAACCCCACGCTCGGCACACACTTTTTGCAGTTTTTGCATCGCAGGGCACACCTCTCTCTATGATATGCCAACACCTGGCTTAGTCACCTCTTACGATACTGTGTATGTCGGCACAGGTGCGGGAATTCTTACTTTTCCTCACACAATAAAAGGCTTGAAGGATTTTTTACACCTTGCTGAGACTATGTAATAACTTATGTATTACAAGTGCATAGGTGGGGGTTATCAATATAAACTTTGTTCAGCAAGGTGATATAAGTCACAGGCAAAATAAGGTTTATTTCTCATTGTGAGCATAGAATATACATTATTGGTTATCCAAAATCGTTCTGGAATATTCATTATATTGATATTAAGCATACCCTTTAACCTGCCACATAATTATCAACTTAACTGAGTCATAAGGTGAGGCATTCAGTAGAAAAACAAAAGCTAGTGAACAAATTCTGATACTAAAGAAATGACATTACAAATAAGTATACAATTTCTACTTTTAACTATAAATATACTGAATAGAAAGAACAAAGTCATCACAGATATTACTGTTATTTATTATGGATCCTCTAGCACAATGTTTCCCAACCTTTTTTGTGCCATGCCCCACCTAAACTATTCAAAAGTTTTTATGCCCTTCTTATGTAATGTAAATAACTTGTAACATAAAAAAATTAATTTGTTTGGTTAAGAAACATTAATGGTGATTTCTTACTACAACCTATCTAGTAAGAAATCACTATGAAATTGTAAACAAAACACAATAAGTAAAACTTCAAAATATAGGTATTATGAAAAACTGAAATTCTAGTGTCGAGTCCACTTTCAAATTTCACCCCTTAACTATCAAATTTCCCCCCTGTGAGGTGTGGGCCCCACGTTGGGAAACACTGCTCTAGCATGTAAAAATAAAACATTGTTACATGTAAACTCCATTACAGGATACAAATTAACAAACATACCCACACTGACAAACTACAATTACTATTACTAATCAAACTTTAGATGGCAATTCTACATTAAGAAAATTCAATAGTACCTGACCCAGGTATTGGAACGAAGAAGTCTCTAACAGTCTAAGTTGAAATAATATATTTATAAAAAAAAGCATTACAATTTACTACATTCCTGAGGCGACCTCTCAGGAATTACAGGTGTGAAGTTATGTATGTATAAGCATAACATTATCACTTTCACAGATCTAAATAAGTGAAGTTAGGAAGAGCCACAACATTGCATTTATGTCTACATAAACCATCCAAAGTGTCCACTTAAAACACTTAACTTATTTGAATGTGAAACTGCTTCAACTTAGAATTTAATAAAAAGAGATAATTAAATGATAAATAGACTCAGTATTGATTGATCTTTGCCAAGTTTTACTCTGAACCATATTATATTTATTAAGACACCAAAAAACAAAAACATGATTGAAAATGATAAAAACACATACAAAACCATGTTTTGTTAAGTCATTGTCATTCCAAAGGTCAATTGCTGAACAATTGTATAGTGTATCAATTAACAGCTCATACAAAAACAGTGAACATTTGTGGACTGCCTCTAAGTTCTGCAGCACCAATACCCATGACTACAAATGCAGACAATGCAAATGCAAATGATGAAGTCCACTTGCACTTTCAAACAAATAAAAAGGACAGCTCCTCAGTATCATCTCCTACAAAAGCTGATTCTTGAGAAGATTCTAATTTCCTAAATGGACCACTGGGTCCAGCCAGATACATCAATAATTATAAGTTATACTCAATAGACCACTAGCTAAGTATCTAGACATGCAGATTGCAAGGGTATAATGAGATACTAAAAAAGCCACTAAGTATTTATGCTATGATAAAGAGAAAAGGATATACCTCTTGTTGTTTTTCGTGGACTGCAGCTGTGAAGTCTATCCGTGACTCCCATATCCTTTTCTCAGTGTGCTGTCGGTATTTTGACATAATTAGCTCTAAAGCACGTCGGTGGTCTTCCAAAGCGGCTCTCAATTCCCCATTTTCTCGCTGCACATCACGCATCAATCTTGACTCCCTTTCTATACTGGCAATCAGCTCTCCTCGCGGCCTTTCGCGCGATGCTTCATTGAGGGTGTCCACTTCTTCTTTGTACTGAAAGTTTTTATTTCACTAATAACTAATTAGACACTTCGAAAAAATACATTAATCGAAACTCCAATGATTTGAAAAAACCTAAATCGGAGGCGATCCAAAACATTAATATAAATACATGTCAGGCATCATTCATTCACAATTCAAGAACATTTCATTCCCGTATGTTTATCACTTTGAGTAAATATAGAACAGTGAAAACGAAGCGATATTCCAACCTATGTAAACGCCAATTTGTTTATATTCAAGACAGCTTTATCCCACAAGCTTCATTTAATAGGGCTACACATATACCTGTTTCATAGTGTGAATCTGCCTATATGCTGACTGAGTCTCAGTCAACAAAGCATCAGCCTCTGTCTCACGCTCCTTGAGGCGACCAGCGAGCCTTTTTGCATCCAAAATAATTTGTTGTATAGTCAGTGACATCTGAAAAAAACCAACACTCGCAATCTACAAAACAGTCATACACATATCTATATTATTGTTAAATCTTCTTGGCACAGACCCTGATTTCCAAACAAAATAATAACAGTAGTAACGTATCATTTAATCAATGTTACCAAAACGAAACGAACGTAACACAAACTTTAATCAAAAAACCAAACGACGCACATCAGCTGTTTCGCGATTAAACTGCGGCGGCCATTAGCTTTCATTAATTTAGCAGATTACGATTCTATAATAGAGTGACGTGTGAATCACAACCAATAGATTTTATGGTTCATAACGACACGTATGAAAAAGAGGTGGAGAATTTTACCAAAAATACTTTACTTATACTTGCTTATTTATGACATGACCTTGACGATAGGCTATGAAACAGTCACCATAGTGAAAGGAAAACAGGGATCAATGGATTGTAGGCTTAGATCACTTTTAAATATTTTCCATGAAATCAATAAAAAATAATTGCACACGTTGGTTTTAACTTTTCATAATATTGTATTTTATTACTCAGTTACACACAGGGTAATAATATATATTTGGCATTTAATTTTTTATCAAAAGCATTTAAATATTAAAAGTTAAAAACACGTTGAGTTGTCTTTGACAATAGACATAATTATATAAACCCTTGATCTCAATGTATGGATAACTGATACCTATAGATTTTTATTTAAATTAGGACATAAATTAGGCCTCTATATATTGAAAAAGAACGAAAATCAGTGATATTGTGCATGCGCCAAATAATTTTGCAATTATATACAAAGGATTTTAATATGAAAAATATACAATAAAGAATAGGAAGTCTCCATCCAATAGTTTGGCTACTTTAAAAAACAAAAATTAGAAAGTTATTAGCTTGTTGAAAGTGTTTCAACGCATGATGCCAGAGAAATATCAAAATATGACTTAAGTTTAGTACCCATTGTATTACTATGAAGGAGACGGGTACGCATTACGCTAATTTTAATTCCTTCCTCATTACCTAGAGACGCTGATAATTATAAAATTGCCATTGAATGATGAACTACGGGATAAGCTATCCATATATAGAAATCAATAATTAAAAATCATGATAATATTGCCTAAATTCCCACTACATAGTTTCTAAGACTTGCTTCGTGACACATAGTTTTACTTTAATATCACATGAGTCCTATTACCCTGTTATTAACGTAGTAGGTGTTTTGTACAAAAAACGCACAATAGAATTACATATGTCATGTTATGAACGGGGCCGACGTACGAATACGCGTATCGACGCTTGCTTTTTCATTTTCATTAAACATAATATTTGGTTAGGTGAGGTTAATGTTAATGGAAATGCTATTAAAATGAAAATTGCTCGCTGCTTTGATTCTACTGTGTTGATAATTAAGCCTTATCTGTGCATGCGAAGTTATCCCAATAACAGTGATTCTCTATTACCTATCTATGATTTACCAAATTTCACACGGTGAACAGTATTCTATATTATGCTAATAACGATTTGATAATAAATAATTATGTATTTCAGTAATTAAATTTCAAATTATTTGCCTCCAAAATAATGATTTAAATAAAATTAAGTATTTATGTAGTTTTCATGTAGTATACATGAGGTGTTAAATTTTGTCGCAATTTTTATTGTTTATATTGTTAATTTTTGGTAATAAATAGGCATATTAAAAATCAGGGATGTTAGGGGTATTAAATTTTGGATAAGGATTAGATACGAATATAGGAATAATTGTAACATCGGATTCGGATACGGATACGGATATGAAATTATTTCATAATATCCGATAGTTTCGGATAGTTTCTGTTATGGATGGATGCGCGTGGCTTGTCTGGACTAGGTTTGAAAATTACAAGTAAACTACATGTATTTTTCAATCGGAATTTGTATTTTTCAAAAAAATACAGAAACTTTCAATGAGTTCTTACGATGTATATTTCGCAAGTTTCCGTTTTTTACATATATTTCATATTGTATTTTTCGCTGTTTTTTAGGATTAATTAAAATAAAATAACTTTATGGTTAAATCAGCATCCTCCTTTACATATATTCAAAAATAATTGAACTGTTCATAACATAAATAATGTCGTTTTATCCTTTCCGGCAATTCCATTTTCTTGATATCTTCTTCCATCTTGTTTGTTTTTGTTGTAATTTATTGTAATTTATTAAAACAAGTTTATTAATAAAAGTATAAGACATGTAAATTTTTATAAATTTGTATTATTCCAAAGTTAAAGATTCCAGGAAAGATTCAAAATT
>DWEJ01002658.1:0-11216 GCA_018245835.1 Mysoria sejanus stolli | reverse complement strand
GACTGCCTCGTTGGTCGTGTGGTTGCAAGTGCGACTGTAGATCGGGAGGTCCTGGGTTCGAATCCCGGGTCGAACACTATTTAACACTAGAATTTTTATAATTCTAAAATTTTCTGATTTAGAAAATTACTAGAAAAATTTTCTAGAAAAAATTCTAGAAAATCTAAAATTAAATTAAATTTTAGTAGTGGTTTGGAATCTTGATATGTGCCCGATAGATGGTGATAGGCTCACCACCTATTCCATAGTGGGACGTAAAAACGTATGCGGTGAGACCTGGGAGTGTTCTGCATTCCTCTGCCTACCTCTTCGGGGATTACAGGCGTGAAGATCTACCTTCCTTTTCGGGGATAGGCGTGAAATTATGTTAACACAGATTGTGCATATATTTTAAGTGTCTTGTTCTTTTAAAATAAATAGGGTAATAAAATGGTAGCACTACTGTGTTGTTATCATTTCAGGGCGGCTACAAGTAAATGGATTATCACGGCGCAAGGCACGAGTAATGAATTAGATTTCAGGATCTTATCTCAGGTACTGCGAGAACAACGCCATGGAGGGCATTTCGAGTACATGAGTAGAAATATTAGGGTTAAAATATAAAATACAATATTCACATTATGCATATCTAGAAATGACAGTATAAAACATACATGAAGCAAAATGTCGAGGCTTCATTGAGGGTCTACTATTAACAACTTCTTTATTAGTGTTCGTGCTGGTGAAAGGTACTGTACCATTCGTTGAGCGTTTAGACTGTTCTTTTTAGGTTTAATAATCTTTTATTATCTAAACTTTGTTATTAAATTATGAATAACATTTTTGCCAATAATTTTGTGCGCAGAAGTGAATATTCGTATTTTATTAGTGAAGCGTCTTTAAACATTGTTCCTCAACTTCTATGTATACATGTATAGTGAAGTAGATATTGTTTGCATTTCCTAGCATCTGGTTTAACCTCTACATTTTTATGAACATATTTCAAGCAAAACATTAAATATGTCTCGTTTTTTATTCTTAAATTAAATTTAATTCTTAAAGCTACCGATCCATTACAGATATAACCAAATTCTATAACTAAATGAATTTACAAGTGGCAGTTTAATAATTGAGTCCAACTATCCGACGCCAGGTATTCACGTTTACAACGCCAATGAAAATATTACATGGGATGAATTATCCCGAGAATATTTTAAAAATCCTTGAACTCGTCGCTCGCCATGAATATAAAGCTCGTATTATATAAGTTAGACAGGTTTACGAAAGTAGTAGTTAAATTAACTAGAATGTTGTTCTACTGTATAGAAATATAAAGTTACAATAAGATGTTTATACTGAATTGCAGATATATTAACATCTGATTTCTTAAGGTGGGTAGAGAACACGATATTGAATTTTAATCATTTAGAATTAACCAACACTGAAATTACATCGCACAATGGAAAGATAGACTTATACTTATGTTGAAATCGATAGCACTTTACATTTTATTGAAAAATTTGACAGCAACGACAAGGATTACAATGAACTCAATAAACTTTGTGGGAGAAAAGACGACTTAAAACCAATCAGTCGCTGATACTTGTCTTTAAATATCTAAGACAAGTGTTTAAACATAACTCGTCGACCAGTGACTGAATTATGATATAACAAAATACAGGCAATGGTTACTTCTATTATTTTTATTACTTCTTAATCAATAATGCGGTTTTACAAATAAAATTTTGTAGAAAGACGAAAGTGCTTCGATCCAGGTGAGCAGGTGAACTAAGAGACAGTGCTGTATATTGTTGTATAATGGTATAATACCACTACATACAACAAAAAAACGCAAAGAACTGAGTAAAGTACATAGAAACAAAACGTCACGTATCTATCTCTGCCTACCTCTTCGGGGATTACATGCGTGATGTGAAGGTTTTTTTACGTCACATGATGCGTGGTAATTCCCGTCTAGATTGTCGTACTGTTAACATGACCGTAAAAAATGTAGAAAATGGAGAAGCCCGCAAATTTTTCTTCCTTCACGCCCTTACACCATATCAGAGGATTTCAATTTTGATAAAAGTGATAACGCATCGGTTGAGGTGAATTGATAAAGCACGACTCTTCTTTAAGCTCCGTGAAGTCCTCTTGTCAATATTAGTTTATATAATTTTATTGGATTAAAGATATAAATCTAAATTTTTTGCTTAGGATTCATCTTGGACTTAGCACGCCATAAGTATCTATAGCTAAAAAGCAGTCCCATCAATCCGTTTTCGGTTCAAAGTAACTGGATATGGTCTAAAATATGAAAGGTTTAGAACCTTCCGATTCTATGAATGATTCTAAATATTAAGGTTTAAAATCAAACATGGTTACAAGAACATTTGACTGTATGACTGGTTGAAATCGTGTTTCAGTTTTATTTAAGATATAAGATGGTTATAATTTGCCTTAAGCACTGAGAAGGCTGCAAGAACGTTTGCATTTTTTAACTTAATCGGTTTAAGCCCACTGCTGTACATAGGCCTACCTAGAGATGTTTCTGCCCATAATGCCCACGCTCGCCATGCAGGTTGGGATCGCAAAATTTAGCTTCACCGCGTCGCCTACTCTGCATCTCGTAGGCGGCAAGAGCATTAAGTAGTTCAATTAAATTCATATATTAAAGGTATTTGTGGGAAGCCTTTAACACTATTACTTGCAATTATTTAAACACACAAATGTAACTATTTCTCTACTATGAATTCCAACCCTTTTATACTAATTCAACCCCACATTCGGGTACTTTCCCTCGGCTTTGGGTTAACCTCATTCCGCTGAGATCGTATTTCTGAAATTCAAACCTGTTACCTGTAAACAAATTTGTTAGTCGAACGTTAAATAATTTCTTGATTTTCTTTAAATACAGTTTTGAGTTCTCGTTTCTGTTAAATAGTCGACTCTTCATAGGAAAGAGATTACTAGAGGGATTAATTTCACAAGAGTTGAATGTGTCCTGAAGTTTGAAATGTTTCGTTACCGTGAACAATGTTTTACTGTGGTCCTGTTTTCGGGACCTAATATAATCTTTCGTTATCCCACTGTTCAACAGCTCTCAGAATAAGGTTTAGGAACTTCAAGGTATGCAAGTTTACCCGAGATATTTAAAAAAAATAAGTTACTTTAGCCATTTGTATTTTTACCTTTAACCAAGATTCTGTCAGTATGAATTACGTTCCTCTTTGTTATGCCTATTTATAAACGTTCAATGGAGACTAAACAAGTAAGTACGAAAGAGATAAGAAATCTAATATAATGTCTCGTTAAGCGAAAAATGCACTCCGCTGAAATCTCAGTAAAGCTTTATTTTATTGAAATGAATGATACTGCCAACGTCCCGGATTTCATGGGAATAACTGTCCGTGCACAGTTTTTTGAAGCCGTACGCTCAGAGCTCTGGGACTATTATTTAACTTTTTTCGCACTTTCTTAACGCTTTTTTATTGCGAAACGTCTTTTGGATTTGGGGGAAAATATATGAAAGGGTATTTTTTTATTTCCAACGTATTTAACGGCTTTTGAATATATCGTTACGCACATTGCTGTCACAGGATATCAATGCGCAGAGGATCAGCTACGTTATGCTTTTGGTGCAGTACGTAATTAGCCGTTAGCATTTGCCAATGGCAGATTTGATGAAAATTTAGCACTTTAGTATACTTTTCTATGATATGAAATAATAAAATTGTACTATTCACGCTTCGAAATGTCTGTTTGTTATTTTTATTTTTGTATAATATATTATTGCTCGGCTCTTGTCGAACACTAAAACATTGCGCCACACACTGCGCCATACACTACGCCACATATCCAAATTTATTAAATATTTTGTGTTATCTATGACTATCATAACTATCACTATCATAACTATCACTATCATAACTATACATATATCATATCACTATCATAACTATGACTATCATAACAGAAACAATTGAGTGACGCAATATCTACAAGAAGGTATAACTGTGACTATATTGTAGTTATTGTGGCAAAGTTGCATTTCTTAATAGGGAAATACAAAATAGATTTTAACAAAAGCTTTCTTACGCTCGAATAGAATAAAATTTCATCCGTATTTCGAGCATTTCAAAGGCGAATTCTTATGTTGATATTGCATTGAAAGTTTTCCCTACTCACCGCTGCGCCCCAGCGCGGTTCAAAGTTCTATAGAGTCGCGCGTTGATGATGAAATGAGTTTTCTAACATGAAAAGCGATTGGAGTTTTCAATGATATGTAGGCTTAATACAAAATAGCATCGTTCAGTTCTACAGTAAAATAGTCTTTTGACAAAAAAAACAAATTTTGGTATCATAGGCGCGTTAGTTAGCTATATTTAGGAATTGTGGGATATGCCGTTCATTGACAGTACATATGTTTATACCTATATTTATAAAAATAAATAGAGGTGTTTAAATTTGATTTACACGCATGGCATCTACAATAAATTCTAACTGAGTGCTATTACAGAATCAGGACATAAGATATTAAATTCTCTCCTTTACTATTAGAGCATTTACAATTATATGGGTACAAATTAAATTGAACAAATGAAACTTGAAATTTTTACAGAAATGTTTAATATGTATATAGATTAAATTTAAATTAAGAATATCTACATTAACATCAATCATAATAAAACAAAATATTGTAATTTTTATCACTGCTCGAATTATTCGGATGTCCTCATACATTCCGTATTCAAAGGAGCTCCGACCCCGCTGGTGCGCTAAAAGTTTAATACCGTCCTGTGCTCGCGAAATGAGTTTGTTCAAGTAAACATTTTAGGGCTCGCGTGAACTAAAAGTTGAAAAGGTTTTATGTTTAAATGTTTTTGTAATTAATAGAATTGGAATGTTTTTATATGAAGATCAAAATGTTAATTAAGCTGATTTTGACCTTTTTATAATAACGATCGCTACTAAGGTAATAAATCTAAGGTAAATAAGGTTTTAGAGTAATAAACATGTTAGAAACTGCTAGAAGGATTGTGTTATATGTCACTTTATTTATGTGGATGGCAGACACAAAACTGAACTATGAGGTGTACAGAGTAAAATTTGACTATACTAATACTTAGGTACGTATTATTTTAATAATGAAATTAACATTCTGAAGCAAATAAAGGTAACTCATTCACCTTAGTTCTTGATTATGAGTTGTAAGGTGAGTGAAATTTGCAAACCGCACATGGCCAGCATGGCAGGTGATGGCTTGAATCCTTACAATTATGAACCCTGTATCAAATTTAACGAACCCTTCAGCAAGTACCAATTCAGCTTTTATTAAGTTCCACGTGCCCAACATTGGAACTCCAGTTATTCGAACAGAAGAGAGTTCACCATTTTAAAAGTATTTGATATTAAAAGACATCTTATCTTGCGAATGCACTCGAGATGGCTTGTGAACCGCTTTAAAACTCGCGACCGCATTTTACTTCGATAAGTGGATATCTGAAGCGTAGACAAACGTAGCCGTTTGTAACTGGGTTATGTTACGACGATATAGCAGTTTTATGAGTATAATAAGATAAACGATCGTAGACAGGAAGTGTAAAATGTAACATCGTAACATCTCGCTAGTAATCCCCGATGAGGTAGGTAGAGGAATGGAGTAGGTGGTGAGAATATTGTCGTGCACCGAGCGCAATTCCAGAGTCAGAGCCACTACTAGACAATCTAAATTAGAAAAATCTAGTAATGCCCGACCCAGAATTTGATATTCCATATTGACAAGATTCTACATCATCGAAGCTTAAAATATTTTTTCACAAAATAATTTTGTAATCACCATACATTTATACTTTATATATGTAGGTGTGAACCATAAAATGACAAACACGAGAATTTAAAAAATCTGTACCTTATAAAAATATGAGTATTTAGTATTTTCATGAAAAATAAATCGATGAAACAAGTGGATATGCCGGTACGTCTGTTGAACGGGGTTTTAAATGAAGCGGTGACCGATCGCGGTCATTCACATTTGCGCCAGATAACCCGGATATGGGTCAATGGTTTTATTTATCGTGCCTTTCGAAGACGCCTTTCGAACGACCTTAGCATCTAAATGACTTAGGAATAGGTGAACATTGAAGAAAAGTTGTGAGGAATCCAAATCATTAAAATATTTGTTCATCTTAGGTTATACGTTATTAATCAGTAAAGTAAATCTATGTAAAAAAAGCCTAAAAAAGTAAATGATTATTAAAATGATAAACATGCTGGATGCTATGTACATCCAGCTCCATAATTAGGTCATGTTGTAATATTCTAACATAAATGCTTATTTTAAAAGATGCATAAGAACACCCACCTATAGCTTTTCTATGGCCATTTAATCTCCGTAGCGACATATTTTTTAAGGTGGTATAGCTTGATTTTGACGTATATAAAACGGTCTAAGGAATCAATTTTGAATAAATGTCATTTAAATTTTAATTTATTACCGAAGGTTAGGTTATCTTGTAAGTACTATGAATACAAATACATAAAATTAAAGAAAAATAACGAAATAATGTTTCATGCTGCAAACAGCTCGAAAAATGGGACCACACTCAGTCTTATCGTGGTAAATTGCGACGATTTTCAATAGGTTTCTTAATTTCGATAATTTCGTTTGTGTTATAAACGCCATAAAAGCAATAGGTATAAAAATGCAGAAAAAACATTCCATAACAACATAATAAATAAGAGAACCTTCAAGAACGGAATTTAGAGAGACTAGTTGAAATGTTTCTGCCGCCAGTGTAGGGAGATGTCGCTTCCGGCGTCGCTAATGACCTCGAATAGAACTTCTCATGATGTCCTAAGATATTCCTAAGATATTCTCCTAAGATGGAGATGTCCTAAGATATTCTCATAAGGCGCTGATTTAATCATCTCAAGTTAATGGTAAAGTTACGTATAAACTAATTCGCTGGTCGCCATGTTCGGTAACAGAATAGATAATATTCTGTTAATAATAATAATAATAATAACATTTATTACCAAAAAGGAAAACACAAAGCACAATATACAATAACAAGAAAGAAACTAACATAACATAGCCTTTATTGGCAAAAGGTCACAGCTCAGCTTTGCTACCGCGAAATTTAGATCCCGGGCAACGCTAGTTTTCAGCTGTGCCGTGCTCTCAGAGTTATTAGATGGGACCTAATAAACAGATCTAACCTAGGGCCCACCGCCATTTAGGTAACACAAAACTGCAATATTGCTACACTTACGACTAGCATTACAAGCTTCACAGAAACAGTGAGTTATGAAGGAAAAAAAGATACATTAAACACTTTACTAAAAAAACAAAGACGACAAGGAAAACAATAAAACATTCCAAGCAAGCCTTGGGGTAGAGCTTGTTTATACATAAATATGTTACGGCGTGCATTATGAGCGCGTGCTAGAGCCGTCGCTAATGAGTTCGTTGAGTGGGCACTGTACAGTGACAAAAGGGATAGCTTACCGGCCAGTGCTGTGAGAGCTGCCAGCGTAAGGAGTGCGGAGCGGCTGCGTGCCATGTCAGCAGGGCATGCCGCGCGAGCAGCGCCGCGTCATCGCCGCCACATGCCTCACTAGCGCTCCGCTCCGGACGACCGCTTCCTTGCTACCGCGACCTGCGACAAGCGTAAATACGCGGAAGTAATTATGGCCAGGCTCGACATAACTTGGAGGCCGGTAAAGGACATATGTGACAGGTTAGAAGGATAGATTGAAAATCGTGTTACCATTTAGTTAGTTTGCTTAGTGTTGCAATTTGATCGTATCTCAGTTTTGTGAAAATATCTGAGTTTCGGTACAGGTTGTTGTATGCTGCAGAAACCACATGAGATCAGGTGCCCTGAGCTAATTCTATTAAGTTATTAAGTGAACAGTTCCTTATTAAGAACTTAACTGAACTGAACTTAAGAACTGAAGAAGAAATTAAAAACAGCTACTTATTAAGTGAACAGACCACTATGTTCATTACCATTTCTACGTTTGTGCATAATTGGAAAAAACATTTTAATGAGCATCTAAGGTTGACATTTTAAAGTTAGAGGTATTCTTTACTATGCAGACGTAAAAATGCACACATCACTGATGTCAGTTACTGCTATCGAATATTACATACAGATATATAGATATATGTATAGACGCTGCCGATCACATACCTTTAAAACATACCTAACATTTCTTTACCATAATGAGACCTACATATACCTACGTCAACCGTGTTACGTATTGTTTGCGACGTAGACAAAATATTTAAACAAATGAACTACACAAAAAGGGTCGGGAAGAAAGTAGCAAATACATTTTTATTACCTCACTAAATACATTTCACTTTCACTTTTTTTACTAAACTGACTTTTCTCATTAATCTAAAGTAACATCACGGCTGTGATCCTCGAAAAAGGTAGGCAGAGGAGTGCAGTACACTCCCACATAAACGTAATAAAAACTGCGAATTACAAGAACAAGCCAGTAAAAAAAGAAAAATCCAATTTACCTTTCTTTACTTCGCAGTTACTACAGTATGAACACAGCACTCACAGATAAATCCGGAAACTCGAGTGCCCACGTTCTACTTTTTCTTTTTCTATCTTTACTTATGAAAATGTAGTGAGTTGCAAGGTGTTAATGTATTTATTATTAGTTAATAAAGCTGTTAATTTATGCCTCCAAATATTTGAGCGCACCGCGCTGGACGCCAGACTAATAACTATAATAGCTGCATGAAATACTACGCCCGAAATGCTGGAAATAAAATAAAGAAAGATTTAACAAGTGGTCCATATTTAACGACCTGTGCTAAGCTACACGGTGAATTTATTTGTGTCTGTGTGAAAGATACGGGCTGTTGCTGAAATACTGGGATGTTACGGTTGCTCCTCCGGGCCCCGGCGAGGATAGTGATTTATGACGAGGGTCGCGCTTGCCACAATATGTGTCAAATGACTTCTATATGTAAAAGTCAAATAACACGTGTCCGGGTAACATGAATACCTAACACCAGTCACCTGTGTGTGAGTTTTCCTTGTTGGTGTAGTGATACATACGAGGCTTTAAATCAATACTTTGCCAACCAATATTTCACAAAGCATTTCTGTGATATAAATTGACTTACTAGAACTAATTATGTTATAAATTTGATTGTACACACAGTAACTCAGGGAAGCCTTCGCAGTATTGATAGTAGTATGCTAATCAGCGTAGAAAATATGATTCTTTCAGTTCTTGCTCGTTGATTAAAATTCCTTCATTAAAATTACTACATAAAGACTAACTAACTAACTCAATAAATATAATAGAGTACATCGTAACAAATTTCGGTTATATTTTTGCATATGGCATAAAGCACCCACAAAATGAACGACAGCAATGGAGTTATATGGATAACTGGTCTATATAGATAATTTAAGTGACAGATGAATACGCCAGTATGCGTCTTTTACGATATGTGGCGGAGAGGTATGATCTCTAGGCGCTGTATACTTGTCTATAAAACTAAAGCAAATTAAGACTTATTCACTGTTAAAATGTCTATTTTAATTTGAATAGTTACAGATGCGGGACATTTTTTAGTAAAACCACAATGAAACGACACAACCAAGTACCGAATTTCCGTTCGGTTTATTTTAATGGAGTGTAATTATTTCGAGGCGGCCAGTTGAACAAACATACTGAACGGACAGGTCAACGAATTACGGTAATATGTATCCGAATATAACATAACCGGTGAAAATAACGATTCTATATTTACACATATCGCCGTTACCGGTTAAAACATAAGTTGGTGTAACAAAAATAATGGTATTATCGTGAATGAAGATAGAAAATCATTGCTACAATAGATGGCACGCACAGCGAGGTCCCAGCCATCGACATCAATTTATAGATGACATTTTTCCGACTCCCCCATGATTTTCTATAGATAGTATGAGTGCAAATGGGTTCGAGCTGCGCCCTTATCTCACACAACAACGTACTTACGCACCATTTGCAAGAGATGACATCACGCTACACGGTTGCAATACGTTTTAGACATGTAACGAATATTCGCATTCGCATACGCGAATATTCGCACATTTTTGCATATTCGCATTCGCAAAATTTTTGCGAATGTTTTGCGCATATAAATTTCAGAAGAAAAAAATTAAAAAATTTAAATCCATTTCCTTATTGTGTAATTTAATAAAACACAAAGGGACAACCTAGTGATCACATTATCAATTTCCAGCTATTAATATTATTTATTTATTTACTTAACTATGAGCCATGAAGCTTAACAATTAAATTTTCATTAGAACATTAACACAAAAAATATATAATGCAATGAAAACAAACAAAAACCATTTTTTCTATGAAATTTTCTATCAAAAACTGAATATTCGCATTCGCATTCGCTTTCGCGAATGTCACAAAAACATATAACGTATGAATAACGTATAAACGTAAAACAAAATGTTGTCTGAAAACCAGGAAAATATAAACATAACAATAATTGGAATTAAAATTCAATAATTTTTACGTAGACAACGAAGTGTGCTTGTTAACAGTTGATTTTAAAATAAATTTCGATGTTATGAGCTATGTGTACAAACAAAACTTCAAGCACACATTTAAAAAAGAACTTTCACTAATCCGACAGTAGATAATTAAACTATTGCATCAGTATTAAAAATCCTGTTTCAAAAATGATTTATTTTCTACTACACAGATCACGGCAGCGAAATAAAAACTGTAACACAAATGGGCTATTATAAAAGTATTTCTCACATAAACGTAAATAAGCAGAGCCTTGGCCTGCTTACCACGATTTTAGCGGCATTACAAAATGCCGGTGATGCGGCCCGGGCGGCCCCCTCGCTTTATAGCGGGAACTGCACACAAACTTTATTTGTCATCAACACTCATTTTGGTTACTATGAAGAATTGAACTGTAACATTTGCTTGGATGTCATATAATAGGATTTTTTTGTGTAAAATTTTTTAGACTTTTAAAGTAATAATAGCTTTATAATAATAATAATATCTTAGGACATCACACACGGCGTCAAGTTAATTAACATTAGTTAATTAAGTTAACTAAGTTAATTCTAACTAACTTGTGCTCATCACACAAATATTTATTCTGGGTGGGAATCGTACCCACGACCCCCGGCGCAATAGTCAGGTTCACGTACCGTTGCACCAACGGGCCACTTTAT
>DWEJ01002657.1:0-11217 GCA_018245835.1 Mysoria sejanus stolli | reverse complement strand
ATTCAGCGTTATTTGGTTTAGATAAAAAATGTGAGGATACGTGAAAGAACTAACTTAACATTTTATATTAAGTTAAAGAAATTCAGACCTCAGTGAACATATACCTAATATACAAAGCTTGGGTATCTCGGGCATCTCAATTATAAATTAGCGATCTACTTCCATTGATAAAAACTTAGCGAATTCAATGATTCATTACATAATTACATAAAACGCAAATCTAATCATCATCTTCTTCTTCGTCGAGTCGATGGCTGATTAGGAGTGATCAGCCATCGTGGTGAAAGGATTAATCGCAATTTCCAGGGTACGCCGGGCAGTATGTGTGTAACTATTTGGACACAGTCGCCGCTCGTGGAGGCTCCTTTCATGCACCCCTATCTAATCTAATGATTATAAAGTTATACTAAAGTATATATTAGTTCATGAGTTATACACCTCCTTTTCACAAAAGCAAAAGATTTGAAGGTAGATTCTAATTCTGATCTGATTCTAATGAAAAAGGATCGAGTTATCAGAGTGGCCCAACGTGTGTCGAGAGGCGGGAGTGGTGGACGAGCAAACTCTCGTGAGAATTACTTTGAAATTAACGTTATTTAGCCATTGCGATGTTCATACAAACGAGCATAAAACAATTTGTTTAATAAAGAGTCAAAGTTTACATATTGATAAATAATATACAAAAAAATTGTGAGATTAAACATAACCGCATGTTGTACATATGATAGCTACGATTACCTATAGTAGCTTCGAACTCACTACCTACTCGTATAGCTGCCACTTAAGTGTACTCGATCAAGATGTTCGTGCCCAGACAACCCGTGCACAGAGCTCCCTGCTCCACGGGCCCGGATTAAACCGGCACCGGTAATTGTGCTGAAATACTAATACAGGGGGTTTACCGCAGAGCGGAGATTTTGCGAAGTATTAATGTCTCGTTTAAATCTAAAATACAGTGCAATTGTGTATGATATATTGTTTATTGTTTTAATCTAAGTTACCACCAAGAACCAGCTTTTATTAGTAGGTAGGTACTTCTGATTAAATATTATGGATATCGAAATTCCTACGTATATTGTTTTCGTACAATATGTCAATTTAAAACACCAAATAACTTTTCAACGAAGAATGCATCAGAGATATTATTCCGAGAATTTTTGGCTGGGTTTTAGAGATTCTGATAAATGAGCATAGTATTAAAAACGTCATGCAAAACCTACCTACCTACTGAAAAAAAGTTTAAAAAATACAAGCAAACGTTAATTGACATGATTAAAATATTACACTTTATGGGGCTGTGGAGGAAAAGGGGAGATCTCCTGCCAGGCGATGTCGCTGCCTGGGGATCGCGGTCCTGATGTTAACTTCGGATTCAGCATTTCATGTAAGGCGCGGTCTCTTATTACTGTAGGTATCGCGCCGCTACAGGGCCGATAATATAAATGTTAAAAATAATTACGGTTGTTGAAAAAAAAACATTTCCAAAATTCACTTGAACCTGAAAGAAGTTAATTTTAAAGTATGAATTGTGAAACACAAAAAAAGAACATTAAAAATAGAATTCAATTAAAGTACGAAGAAAAATATTACGTTGGAAGCTTTACTAACAAGTATTACCATCTTCACTCTAGTCATAGAAAAAAAAGGGACCAAACATAAAATTCGTTTCAAAACGACAGAAATAAATGATGTGTTGATACTACCTTTAAAGTAGCTCATAATCAATCACTTCAGAATATTTTGGGCTGACATCTTCACGTCGTTCGACGACTAAAGGCAAGATTCCATCCATACAACATTCCTAGCACAAATGCTACTGTGGAATGAGTATTTCACAGATAGTTTATATGCAATACAAACAACAAACATTTTTATTTTGATGTGATATTCACAGTGGATTTAATATTTAAAAAAGGACATAAAAATCTTCTATCAAACGTATTATTCGCTGTAATTCCGAAAAATAATTTGCAGTAACCAAAGAAACACATTCCATTTATTCCCCCGAAAATAATAGGTATAAATTAGGGCGAAATTACGTCAGAATAAAATGCCGAAAATCGGAGCGAGCGGACGAATAACAAAAATTATTTTTCCTTTAACGATAATAATGAGCGCGGGAAATAGCAACGTGTCAATTGTATGATCCCGACTGTCACGACGTAATGTGGATGTGGCATGTTTAGATTGAATAAAGAAAATCATCAGGATATGTATAGAGAATGTAGTTAAAGGGTGTTAGGTCTGTAAGATTATCTGGCATTCGGTGTTCTCTGGCAACCCCGTTAAAGACCTGGCGCGAAGTGCCTCTGCGTACCTTATCCGTCATAACTGTGATGTAAAATTAGATTTATTCTACATTTGAATATGATGGGCTTATTCTATATTTAAGCTTAAACACAATACAGATTTTTATATATAGTCAGAGGTTTGAAATGTAATTGATACAAAAATATCTTTTGAGATCGAAAATGTTATAAAACTTACATTGTAAAGAGGTTTACAATCAAACATGTATATTTGCTACTTTTAATAAACCATGAATTATTGCGTTAAAAAACCATTCATTGCGCAGTACTAAAATATACGGATGTCGAACACAATAGGAGCAAAACCTTATTCCTTATGCCTGTAATATCTCATCCGAGTCCTGCGCTCCTGCTTCCCGTTCCGATGGCTCAGTGCCAATGATCAGCCATCATTTGGCACGGAAGCGCTCCGGTACAATAACCGATATTATTCATAACGCCCGCCGGAAGATGAGCAAGCTGCGAAAGATCTGTATATATTAGCATGTTTGAACAGGGTAACGTTTTTCAATTAACACTGACATATTGGTCATGTACAATATTGAATGAAGAGACTGATAAAGGGAGCGTTCAAGTGTTACGTAATACAAGAAGGCGGGCGCGGGGATATTGTAAAACGTTACGATGCGTTTCATAGCGAGTTGGAAATGTCTTGTTAATTTATTATTTCTACAAAGGTATTCGAATTAACAACCCGCCGATAAAGGGTCGAACTAGTCAGACAAGTGCCATAAAAACTATTAAAACCTCTGTCGAGCTTTAACAACTATTGCAGAACGATGACAATCGATACCGACTGACAGACATGAGAACCAACTTGGACATAAATCAGTGCCTTGTTAGTTTAGCAATGGTACGGAACAATCAACTAAAAATACTAGGTACGTTAGTATAGTATTGTTCCATTCGAGAACACGAAACAAACACAACGCGTAACAATTTCGAACGCTAAGCATCGCGCATGACAAGCGCATGAGTCACCCGCGCGCATGCAAATCGGACACCTGTCACGTGCGCGGTGAATGAACTGCGCGGGCATTGAGTGCGTTTATATAGACACCGATTCCGTGCTCACATTGTAAACGTAGTTATTGAACTCAGTGTCATCGATTCTAACTTGTATTTAATATCTGCTGTAATTCGCAAATATTTTATGTTAATGGAAAATCATTTCCCTTATATGGTGCTAACATCGTTAGATTCGACAATGTACAAAACATATACCTATATTTGACTGCTGCCTAATTTTAACCATACATAAGAAATTTGTATTTTACACCTTCAATATCATCACTTCGTATGTACCTATATAGTATCTTCTAAATCTGTGTTATTCTATATTTATATATCATTGGAAACATCTAAATATTTTAGATCACTAGAAATCATATAATATCGATAATAATACATAATTTTAATCCCCTTGACATTTCCAACTTATACATTTTCGGTACAACTTTCGGCTGGTTTCGGACGTATCTGACATTATACGTCAATAACAATGCTTAAAACAATACTCCTTAGAAAAGGAGGTAATTTATATTTAAAGGTTCTAGGAAGTTATATGTATATACGAATTTATAATTGTTTAAAAATTAAATAAATATAATAGTATCTTAGCAAAAACATATATTTCAGTTTAATATTAAATATTGAATATGCCAAACCGCTTCATTATAAACGTACCAATGTTAACCAAATGCAGATTCTACGTTGCAGTGGAATAAATAATTAGTTGTTATCTGAACTAATGTCCAAAACATAGATTAAACGCATTCTTTATTGCGTCATATTACATAACCCTTTTTAAACTTATGGATATGTAGGTACAAAATGAAAGATTCGTACATAGTATGAATAGTACCTACTTTAATTCTTTCTAATATGTAATTATGTTCATTTATTTTACCATCAATTCTGAAAGTTATTAAACTTATACTTTGTTGAAATTCGCTTGTATATTTGTGTGCGTCTATTATAATCCCGATGTGAAACTGTGTGTGTGAATTTTTGTCATCGTTATGATCATCATTACCGCTTCATTACTATCATTACCGTATGTGTATTGTTGGCCAGTTAGATCACACACGGCCAACAAGATATCAAAGGCCAATTGAGGTCAATACAACACAGCTAGGTATATATAATACCCAATCAAATTACATTGTTCACTACGGGCTACGTAATGATGAGAACGAAGTGGTCGATGTGAATATGTCGATTTATAACCCGTTTACAATTAGACAATAAACGATGTTCCGTTCCACACGAGAAAATGCAGTATGAGTATATGTTCGCGGCGTGTGAAGTGTGCCAATCCAAACTTGAACAGCGGGACTGACTATGGCCTTACCCTTCCCATCCTGTATTACAATACATACATACATTCCTGCCAGGTCCCTTACGGGTAGGCAGAGATCACCGAGTGCCCAATATCTGATAAAATAAATATAATAAAATTAAAAGTTTACATGAAGGCTTAAAGAACTCATGTAGATGAATTTGTATCTACACACAGTACAAACATTATCGATCAACACATACATATATTTATCTTAACTACAAATCGAACTCACAACCTCCAGCTTTATAAACGGGTAAATTAACCAAAAACCTCCCACTAACATTATACAATGCGATGCAACTGTCTGTTAGTTTCAATATATTCACACAACTAATCCGCAACTGTTCAGTAGTTCAGGTAACTGGAAATAGAGATGTTTGTAATGTAAACTAATGCGTCGTCCAGTTCGGGTCCCGGCCGCGACAGCGTCAACTCTACAATCTGCCCGCCAGCCGGATGCCATTTAACATAAATTGTTCCCGATAGTCCATTAATAGCCGTGGGGGCATAAATATGAACACAATAACGCTGTAAAATTAATAACTTTCAAAACGAGTGTGATCGAGGTTTGAATTTTTATATTTGATCAAGTCTTGTCACAGAATACAGCACGAGTATACTTAATTCTGCTGTTAAGCAGCAGTACTCATATTTGTCACTGTCTACGTTCTTATATTCCTTTTAATTATTCTGCTATCACCTCTCCAGTTGAGTATTGGAGTCAGTCTGTCGCACTGGCACGGACAGGTTGGCAAACTAAACGCGGCTTTCATGACAACCGTATATAATCATGTTATATTTAGATATGTTTTGTAGACATTTTGCACGCGGTGCTCTCTGCTTACACTGTAAGGGACTCAGTGTGAAAGTATGTATTTATGTATCTTCAGTTACGTAAAATTGCTGTTTTTTATATTCCTTGTTAACGAAAACATTCCATCAGAATTAATTTATATCTGGAGGGAGTTCTGAGAGGAAATTCTCGAAAATAGCTGAGTAACAGACAGATGCGCCGTCACGCGGCGTTATTGGATAAATGTGGAGGACTTAATCTCACTTGTAATTCGATAAGTTCTGGGTTCGAGACCTAGTCAAAAATGTTCGTAATAGTTAATGAGTTTTATTTAGACAATGCTTCTTCAATGTTATGTTGAGTATAGCCCGAAGGATAAACAATTTTATTTCCGTAGCATATTTATCTGTAAATAGGCTTTGAGGCCGTAATTCATATACGTACATATTGTCACACCTATGTGTCATCGAGGTAGGCAGACATTAACGCTTTCCACTTGCTAGGATCTCAACAAACTTCTTTGCCATCTCAACATTCATTTGTCTTACACGTCTATTGAAGAAATTTGGGTTTTATCAAATATGTGCTTAACATATTTTGAATAAAGAACGGTGTACATTGCTTTGAACACTGTAGTCTATATAATGTCCTAAAATATTACATGTATATTACAGGGTCACCCTAAATGTACCACCTATAGAGCTCAAATAGAGATTCGAGTAGACTTCATATACATTTTCCGTACACCTCCAGTAAGTTACAAACTCATAAATACCTCAGATATAAGTAGCAATGAAATTCCATATTTATACAATTAAATGTAACACTTACAGCTTATGTTTAACACACGCTACTCAGTAGCTCAGCGGTACACTAATGAACGTTTTGAAAACAGCAGAAACGAACCTCTTACCCATCATTCCTCTACTGGCTATTAATCTCGATAGGCCTAAAGAAGTGCCACAAATCTTGACCACAGGTGCGTTAAGCGCTCCCTTGGCTTAGTTTAACAGCCACAGATTACCGACCAAAAGGTGTCTACGTACCCGCTCCTCGTCTAGACGCAGAGCCTTAAAGCAATAACCGTTGAAAGCCTCTCATTAAAGAGTGAACTATTACTGATTTTTATGTCTTACTCCAAAGGACGAAAGGCGGAATGACATATTACGCTGCGTTTATCTGAGCTACACCCCGTGTGTTCATGATCGCGTAATTCAGTATTTCCAACGGTGTGGAGTGGATTTCAGCCATATACGAAATAACATGTCTGTGATAATTTTTTTTCGACCGTTTTTATCGTTCCTCTATAGGAATACAAGTCCCTTCTAAGAATGAGAGAGCTAAGGTAATCTGAGGTCTTTAGGTAAGGTCTTTTCACTCAGGTCTTTTCAGGACTTCACACGCCTAACAGAACAGAAGCTCCGCTGAAAATTCACAAATGACACAAATTTCACACTTGCCAATAAATCAAAATAGTTTTACGTACAATTATAACAGTACCTTGAAACTATTCTAACAATTCGCGCACGAATTCAAATCGCATACTGAACAGAGCCTGCTCTATAGTGACGATTGAGTCTATAAGACGATTGATAAAATAACATACCTATTACAAAAAGCTGATTTATATTATTCGTACATCCAAATATGTGCGGGTACATACACAATATACGTACTTCGATAGAAAAATAAACACAATCAACAATTTAAATAAAATACAACTTAATTAAAATAGTTGTTTCACTTTCGCCAAACGCAACGT
Organism: Mysoria sejanus stolli; assembly: GCA_018245835.1. Lineage (NCBI taxonomy): Eukaryota > Metazoa > Arthropoda > Insecta > Lepidoptera > Hesperiidae > Mysarbia > Mysarbia sejanus. The sequence continues at coordinate 4,009 of DWEJ01002657.1, read as the reverse complement.
AAACAATTCGGTGCAGTCAAAACATAAATTCGCCTATTGTGTGTTAATTCGCGGGTCAAGGTGTCGAGGTCATAGCAAGCGATACAGAGCATAGTTAGCTGTATGCTAAATATACATAACTAATATGACGTCACGCCTGTATTTATAAAGAGGTAAGCAGAGAAGTGTACTACACTCGCACGATTGACCACTTATGTCATACGTACCACTGTGTAATAGGGGTTGAGTCTATTGCCATACATCGCCCACTACTAGAAATTAATATTAGAATCCAACAGTATCCAACCCAGGATTTAAACCCAGGATCTTTCGATCGGCACTCGCACTTGCAATCACTCGACCAACGACGCAGTCAATAACATGAACAATTTAGCATTTATTCAACAATCAATATAAATTATATAATTAATGTAAGTAATTATATCTGTTGCAGGTAAATATAATGCTGTTATGATTGGTTTAGGTTCGTTGAGACATTATTATTATTATTACTGTATTTAATTATAAATACTTGTAATACTCAACAAAATAATGTTATAAATAGGCATATATAGTAGAAGTCTTTATTGTTACGCCAATTCAGAGGTTATACTGAATATGTAAATAATAAACTGAATTTTCGCTTGAACCTTTAAAGCGTATTATCAGGTAACCCACATATGTAAAATATTACATAAAGCTGATGTTGTTTGTGACAAAAAGCATATGAATTAATTAATTAGAAGAGGGTGCTTCTAATTCCTTAATGACATTTTTGTATTTAAGAAGTACGCTGGTGAAGTACAACATACATTGAAAAATAATTGTTATACCTTTAAAAATCCTTATACCTTGGAAAATTTAGTATATGTAAATCTAACTAGTAAAGCACCGCAGATGTTATTATCAAAATATCTTCAGACCGCCACCTCAGATCATACGGTCCTCAAATAATAACCATTACCCCTAAAAGTACATTCAAACAAAGCCAATAAACAAAACGAACGACAGTGCAGGATAAAGTGACAACATGTCGCGAGTTAAAGGGACATTCCTGGTAGTGATTTGGTTACAACTCATTCATGTTACTTGTAGGACATTTTGCAGCCGAATACATTAAATAAATTTACGCCACGGTACTACAAAAATTCTGTTTTATCGGTTGTATTATGAAAAATTTGTTATCTACCGAAATGATCGAGGAACTAATTTAAGCCCCCTTTTTTCTTTCATGATAAGATCTGAAACGTAAATAGGTTTATAAGGATAAAGATTTACTATCTGGTAAGCAAGAGGTGTATTCATTGATTCATTGTGAAAAAAAGACATGCAGTTTTCATCGTTGCACCGCCCACATCTGTATTCTGCACCTGAACAGCTGATTATTTCTACCTTTTTTGGAGCCAACCTATGACAAATGCTGCTATCGCAAGTGATAGAATTAAAACTAGTCACATTTTATTAATAAAAAATCCTATTGTCTATCGCCAATCTTCTAGTTAAGGGATCCGATCACGTCATCGTCAACGAATTGCAATCCAGTGCTGGAAACAGGCCTATTTTGTAGTGTTATGCTCGTAATATCGGCCGGAATCGCAGGTCACAGCTGTTCGCAACGTCTACGCTACCGCCCTTAGGCGGCCAGGGTATTTTAGCAGTACTAAGGCACGCCATAGCGCGATACCGGCGCCGGGTTTAGTCGCCTCTGTAACCTGACGCGGGGTCGTATGGGTCGTCGGGGTATGTATTATGATTTCGGTCCGATACATATCAACTATCCAATCACGCAACCCTTCCTAATTTGATAGTTATTATACTTCACAAACATCTGAGAATAAACATTTCACAGCGACAACACTAATGACTGAGAAACAAAAGTCCCATTTACATCAGGAAACACTTGGTCACCCGCCATGACGTGAAGGCCTCGTTAACGTTAAATAACGTAAAGACATCGCCCGCAGGTGTTGCTTTATTGACGTCTCGTTAAAATTGACGTTATCGATCCAACGTAAAAAACATCTGTAGCCTATCGCATGTATGTTTACTTGATACAGTCATGTGTCTTTAGTTAGTTGGGAATAAACACATCAGCTTGACTCGTGGCGGTATTCCACAGTTCGGATCGGCCCCTCAGGTTTCGCAATGTTCACAGACGATGGCGACCATATTGCATTATGTACATGTACAGCTTCTTGTCACATTTTTCTTATATTATTCAAAATATATCCTAGGAAGGCCCAGACTCATCTATACTAGCTAATTGGGGGAGTCAAAAGTGTTTCAAACTTTTAAACCTTTCAAAAGACGTATTGTCAAAATTAAACTTAAATACACAGATAGATTTGGCGGCGGGAGATATCGACTCGATAGTTGTAAACTTCGAGTGGTCAATTAACTTGTTCACACGACCATGAAAACGTCAAATGAACACCGCTCGCCGTGTGGTACACTCATATACGGAATACTTTTCATTTTTACCGTTTTCTTGACTATAATCTATGTTGTGGAGATTTATAAGGAGAATTCAAGAAATAAAAGACAATTTAGATTGATAAGCGAATTTTAGACATAAAATCAATATTTTTTTTACATACATTTCTCTTGGCATTACCCTCAGTGATAAATTTAGCCTTGCATTTATATTTGTATTGTTTTTATATTTAGTTTATTTGGAAGACTGCTTTTAAAACACCTGTGTCGCGGTCAAGATGCTTCTTCGTCTAGGAGCAAAGTATACTTATGCTGAATAGGAACAACAACAAAACAAAAGAAAATGTATATCGTTTACATTTACGAAATATTTTCATATATTGGCAGCCATAGATAGTCTTTGAACAATGCATGTATTATCGAATCGAAAAGTGTTACCGGTTGTTACATTTCACATTCATTCCTTTGTACTCTTTGATTCACCGCACAATGGCAATAAATTTTAAATCCGAATTGAGTTTTCTATCTGACTGTACCACGTGACAGTCATCGTGATAAATTGATTCGTAGTTCCATGACGGCTGATATGCTGTGAATTCGATTTAGTTGTATTTTTTTTTAATTTTTTGAACTTAATAAAATTTCTTTACCCATCATTTTACTAGAACTGTGTAAAAAATTATTTATGCATAGCGTATAAATTTCTATCCATTAATTAGTTACAATTAAATACCTTTCAGGTAATTATACAGTTTCTCAAACCGATATCAGTAATATCATTAAATAATTAATACGACAACGGGACGCAGGCGTAAGTGTATTACACTTTTCGGCCTACCTTTTCCGGGATTACTGATGTGATGTTATGTTCATGTCACTGTGCTAAAAGAACATTTACAATTTAATAAGTGTATGGAACATGGCTATGGTTACGTCACAGCGCAGGTTATGCCCGTGCCGCGAGCCCTTCTGTAGTTAATCGATTTGCGCGGGAACGCCGCTGGCTTCAGCTGTTCTGTACCGACAGCAAAATTGTCGATACTACCAACGTAAGTACAGCTAGCAACAAAACATTTTATTTTTATTGACTAAATGTTGGTAAAATTTTAATGTTATTATGATTTTTCCTTAAAGCTTTACGCCATGAGGATGCCCAAATACTATTATAAAATTAATAAAATGTAAAACCAGACTTTATACAAATATGCTAAGGTTATATTTTAAATATCATCAAAATATGCTCTACTATAAAAGACTCTTTGAAAATACCCTTATCGCTACAATGCAATCTTTTATTAAAGAGAGATATTTAGATAATTTATTTGCTAACGCTACGCGAAAACCGTTGCGGCTATCAAACAGCCCGCCGACTTCATAAATCCGAAACTTTTGGCATTAAGCTCTTGCCAGCACATTCACCCCGATCTACTTCGATTCAAAACACAAAACATTACTATTACTTAATAAATGTTTTGATTTTTTCTTGTAAATAATATAATTGATTGCCTCGTTGGTCGTGTTGGTTGCAAGTGCGACTGCGGATCGGGAGGTCCTGGGTTCGATTCCCGGGTCGAACACTACAAATGAATTTTTCTGA
>DWEJ01002656.1:0-11218 GCA_018245835.1 Mysoria sejanus stolli | reverse complement strand
GCCTGTAATCCCCGAAGAGGTAGGCAGAGGAATGCAGAACACTCCCACGTTCCACCGGTTACGTTTACGTCCCACTACGGAATAGGTGGTGAGCCTATTGTCATACAAGCTATCACTGGTTGACATTAACGATACTTACATAGGAGCTAGGAACAAGATTAAACATAAGGAAGTGCGGATAGCTGTTCACTAGTACTTCAGCGGATTATAACGATATTGATTATGCGTACATATTTACATAATTAAATAACTTGTTTACATAATATAGGAGCAACAATGTTGATGTTTACTTATTACGATCTGCAGCGTATAATTCTTTGAAGGTGTTGTCATGAAATTATCACATCACACCTGACCAAGAGACACCTGCGTTGGCTGAAATGACTTTGTTGCAAAGTCCGTTGACAAAGCGTACAGATAATATCGTAGTATGGAGCCCTGAGCGTGCTATCTATAATTGCTTAAAACTAAGTTGTAAATATCTACCTGCCGCTCGCACACGATACTTGATATAAATGTAACCTAATATGAAGTGTTACAGCGGCACTCAACCTTTCTGTATTTATTTTGTATAGCACAACTGACGTTTGCTTTTCAGGAGGTCGCGACTAGTTTCGGACGTATAATAGGTCCCTCGTTCATGGCCTCGTACTGGCTGTAGCAAGTCGCAGCAGAAACTGAGTTTTCTGTAAATATTCGTGGCACCATACGTATTGTATTATAAGTTTTATCGTCATTGAAATAAGGTTCAAAGTTAATACTCAGCTGAGGCACGGTCGTGATCATCATCAACTGTAATGTAACTATTACAGTTTTCTTACATATGACATCATCATTTAATGTAACCCTTCCCGGGTTACATTATTATTTTGCGAAAAAGATGTTATGGAATTTTTATACTTATCTTATTTAAACTACTCTTTATAAGACATCCTCTAATCCTCACCCTAATAAATATATTGGGATATTTAGTGGCATGACGTTAATCAGAACTCTGATAAACTACGTATAGTTAGATCCAGGTAATCAAATCCAAATAAAACCAAGATCAAACTTGTAATACCAATGTTTGTCTAAGAAGGGATTCGGAACGCGAACCCGTGACCCCGGCTCGGCAGTCAGGATCACTAATCACTTTACCGACGTTCGAATCAATCGCCGGTCTATTTAGAGTCTTTAATGCAGAATTAATCCAAGCTTAACATGTTCTCAAGATTGAATATCGGCGTGACATGGGTTCAGTAAGAACGTGATGTGAGAGGCTTTTAGTGCGCCGGCAATATTCCTCCTTAGATAAGATATAGCGCTCACATTACTTCATTGTATAACGTTATGTCATCGGGAAGTTATAAGCGATAAGCGTTTAAAATCGATTTGGTACCGAAATGAAAACATTCCTCTGTAACAATATATTGGAAACGCATTGGTACATATTTTGAACGATAAGTACATTAATTACTCGTATATCATCGTGTCTTTCTAATCTAATGACATTACGCGTCATTTTATTTTTTAATGTAAATCACGTGTAATATTATTATTATTATATAATACGCCAGGTCCTTTACGGGGTATGCAGAGAGCACCGAGTGCCAAATGTCTCTATCCACGCACACTGGCCTAACTTCTACATTATTTACATTACATTATTACATTAAACATGCACTTTAGTTTCCAAGAATACTAAATACGTTTTATAAGTTATAAGCAATATTTTTAGTACACAATCTATTGTATGGTGATGCTACCATCGCTCAAAGTGCCGCCGGCCGGATACTGTTTTTGCACAACATTCCACAAAAACTTCATTATAGTTTCTGTCAAATTACTGTCATTATATCTATTTTGTAACGTGCGTGTCGATTGTGGTATCATCGTAAGAATATTCAAATACTATATTACTAAACCTAAAGAAAAGAAATCATAAAAAATGGTTTTTTGGCCAGCGTGGCAAACTATGGATTTAACCCTCTCATTCTGAGAGCAGACTCCTGTGCAATAGTAGAACGACGAGGAGTCGGTTCTAAAACGAGAAGCAGGCCTCAATGACCATACACGTGCAACTTTTTTATTATCTTTTTTATACTAACTACAATAAACTGTTTGCGTGCGGCGTATAATTATTTTGTCATTTAATTTTGAGCAGATCTGTGCATGATGGTTTTGTTATCTGTCATGAGCCTGAGGGCTTGTGAACATATTTCTGGGCGTATACGTAGCGCTGCGCGGACCGCTCGTGATTAGATATGAAACTGTGTGGGCGAGAATCCATCTAAATAAAAAAATGTAACTTTAAAATTTTTTGATGTGCCTATTTATAATTTCTTAAGTACCTACCCTACAAAATATACTAAAACCGATAACCTATGATGCTCACCATGTTGTTTTCATGTTTTGGTAATATTTATTTTATAAAGAGCATTTTGCTCGTCGATATAAACATAGTCTAAAGCATTGGAGTGATTTCCGCAGATAGGAAAGAATTAATACGTTCCAGGTATGTATTTCAATCTGAGTTCCGATTCATTTCAACTAACCTACTTCATATTTTAAAATTAAAACTCTGTAACGTAAAAAGCTCCGTAGGTGAAAATAAAAGCATATTCTGCTTTAAAGTTTTTTGCGCTGACCCAAATCCAGAAAAAGCCTTTAGTATGATGAGCTATGCCGTACCCACCCCAGCGCGAGTTGGTTAGTGCTTGCTCATTACTCTCATTAGTCATGCCCCAGATCTTCGTTTGTGTTCTATTTATGGCTTCCCCATTTCTATCAGCTTCTGCTTTCGTTAAAACTTCAATTGGATAACTTTATTTGCTTTCCATTTGTATACAACTTTACTAAAAACTACATATTACTAACGAACAATTTTAATTAGTTAATCAGGCATTGTATTAACGTAACATCTTCCTCACATCTAATTACATGATTAATGTAATGAGATCACTGGCTGATGTAGTAGCAATATGATTGGATATATATCTGTGCAATTCAATTACCTAATCATAATTAGACCATATATATTACACCATATTAATTAGACCGGTTAATTAAAAAACAACCGGAATAAGTTATCGCTCGAAGATAGAAACCCCGTACTTATAGAAACCCCGTACTTTTGATGCATTAATATGTACAGTGCCATTTTTATGTGTCTACAGATATACGACGAGAAATTTTCGCACCCTGTTTAAAAATAACGCAAACTTATTAGTAAGAGATTTGCCGCAGTCAACGTTTATATAGACAAGAAGTGCATCGAGCTAAAACTTCTGTTACAATGTAACTTCACGCCTGTAATCCCCGAAAAGGTAGGCAGAGGACTGCAGAACACTCCCATGTTTCACCGCTACTAAAATTCTAATTTAGATTTTCTTGTAGAAAATTTTCTAATTAAAAAATTTTGTAGCGTTCGACCCGGGAATCGAACCCGGGACCTCCCGATCGGCAGTCGCACTTATACCCAACACGACCAACGAGGCAGTTGTTCTGGGCAACTTCCGTTACAAAAACATTAAATGAAACATTCATAGTTTACGTCGATATGTTCAATGTCAGAGTTACTTATAATGAATAGTCCGGCTTCATGTACATGGTACATGGAACAGTACATGGTAGAGATTTCGTCAAACATTTTATCGTCCTACTGCTGGACTCTTCCCACAGTGAGAAAGATAAGGCGATAGTCTGCCAATTATGAGATGGCCTTTTAAATTTTTATTGACTTATATCGTAAGTAACATTGAAACTTAAAAGTCAATAAATAACGGTCGAATTTCGTTCACAGTAAGACCAAAAGTCAAAATAGTTATACAAACTATAAAAATTTATTGATAGCCTTCAGGAGCTGACATTTGCGAACGTGCATTTAAGCAACTCAAAACGGAGTTAACATTCTGCACGGCGGCTGAAGCAAATTTCATTTTGCGACTTTTGTACTTACACACAAAGTTATAGCCTCTCGATACCGCGTTTGAAAACGGTTCTTAATTTATTCTTTATCAGAAGTCGTCAGAATAGATTTTGGAAGAGAATTTAGGAAACATTTATCATTGTCTCATTATTATTGATCTCATTATTATCCTACATTAATATTTCATATATATAATCATTCGCCTGTCTCAATCCACTTCTAGACATTATCCCCTACAGGGGCCTTTTGCCCATCAATTTCAAGCTGGTTATTGGGTATGGGGGTTGAGGATTATAATTATATAATTTATTATCATATTGCTGATTAATGTGTTTAAATACCTTTATAATTAACAACAAAATAAAATAATTATAAATAAATCATTAATCCATATGAAAATCTTGTCTATCGTGATGCCCTGAGATGTGGCTTAGTTAGAAGTATTTGTGAGTTCCAAGACGCGAGCTAAGCTGTAGAACGTAAACCGGTTAGGGCCATTCATTTGCTGAGGAAAATGATAAAGGCAGAGAACATTATTCATTCAAGTGTCGTAATGTGCGACGAGCTGTTCAAGCCCTTGTTAATTGTTTATAGCAGACACCGTGTTTGCAATTTAAAACTATTGACCACGCAAGAAATAAGTTCTCTTTAACAAAAGGCACGTTTTGGCTCTGAGATGTCGAACTTGTGACAATATTTCTCAACAAACATTTTAAGTACACACTGCTAATTCAGTTTTATCGTTATCATTCACAACGAAACCTGTGAAATTCTGCAAAATCAACTATTTGTGTATAGGTAATCTTTATCTTCTGCCTGGATTTCGATAGTCGACTCTCTACCAACTCTCTTCGCCCGTTCATTTCTCACCAGCGTCACCAGGTTGTAGGTAAATTGGTATTGTATTGTTTCTTACTCAGTTTCGTAGTAAGTAAAAACCACAAAGGCTCCCAAGGTACATGCGCGCGCGAATACAATGGGCCGAGCCGTGCCAACTGCCGCGCTCATTGGGTTACGATACTTTCCTTTTTTAAAATGTTAATCCGATATTCACGTCGCACAGCTACACTGGCATCTACAAAGACTTAAAAAAAATGAGATAATAATTATTGTTTAACTTTTTTTAACAAATGTGAATAGTAAAACATGGGCAAGTACCAAGTCCTCTGCCAACCGCGGGAATTACTGGTGTGATGTTACGTTGAGAATAATCTAAATGTTCGTGTAAATGCTACACAATTTTCCAGAAACATCTCTAGGACTGCTTGACATTGTCATCGTGGCAGTCTTGTGGCCACTTCGTCATCAAATCTTTTTATGGTTGCGCTATTGAGCATGAATTTACTCTCAGAATAAGAGGATTTCTGCAGTGAATATGCCAACATCTTGAAACTTTATTACATAATTTTCTTAATTAATGTTAAATCGGAATTCAAAAGTCACTGCCCGTTCTAAACAAAAACTACTCACAGATTCCGCTATGTTGCATACATTGACGAATACTCTTGTCGCTGCATTTTTAAATCAGTAATGAACTTACATAATTAAAATTATTCGGATAGTTCCGTGGCGGCTCCACTCGGTGAGGCACTCTCGGTGTCTGCGCGGATGTGGACGTTATACAAGCTTCTTAATGATACGAGAGTGTTTATCAAGGTGATATGGACAGATCTTATATCTTATCTGTGAGTGCCAATATGAATAGGATAATGATACTAATAGATATAATAATAGAACATAACGGGTGAATCGTGAGAATGTACTATACTCCTCTGTCTACCCCTTTCAGGTATTACTTGCGTGATGTTATGTCATGTAACAATAATTTATGTTAATAATATTGCGCAGATGGAAAACTTTGGTGTTAGACGAGTAACCATTTCAATTGAAGTTTATGCCGTACGCTGTATACTGCGAAACAATTAATTTTGAGTTAATGTTTTAAATAATTATTAAGTTAAATGTTTTAAATAATTATTCCTAACTGTTACACAAGCGTCCGTGCTTGTCTCGCGATGTTTTTCCCATGACATTAAAAAAATCTGAAACAATAGGATTCTCTTGAACCCTGTTCAACACGAGATAACGAACGGATTTGACGTTGAAGCCGCGATTATGACAAAAAATTGTTTTGCTCAATGTATTCTGTGCACGAGTCATTCAAATTTTAAAACATAATAACATTATTTTATTATTGTAGTGCTGCTTCTTATTATTTTTATAGTATTAGTAATTTTTAAATGTATAGCTTGGTTCAACTGATTAACTTTTATTTAATGTTATCATCAGTTTCTAACATAACAGCATTTCAAAAATACAAAGGCCCGTCATGCTCGTAACATGTATATTTTGACCGACGCGCGCTTATTTACATGTTTCAATCGTTATTATTTGGCAAAATATATTTTGTTATTTAAACATATTTATTCCAGCTTCGGTCAGTCGGCGCGCCCAATTCTGTTACCTCTTCTCTATCACTGAAGTAACACTACACATGATGTTATTTTAATAGTACCTGTCAATTTTTCCTGTACCAAAGTTAAATAAGTGTTCGACTTTGTGTTATTATTTAAGGGTAGGTATCCCTAAGTAAATAGTTGTATGTGACTGGATTTAGTATGTGAGATAGGTCATCAAAACACGTCTTCACTGAGTGGGACTTCTAGTGAGAGTCAAACAATAATTTTATTTAACTACCCACGATTGAAAAGTTCACAGAAATGATCATTTAGTATCCAATCGACATCCAAATCTAGGCACAAGTGAAAGCACTGTTAGAAATGCATGCAAATTAGCTTTCATTGTCTAAATAAGAACCGAGAGACAGTTTTATTTGTCGTGTGTCATGTACGTACGTGTCTGTCGAGGCTGATACTGTAGCCCTGTTCCAATTACCTCCGCCTAGAGTTCCGCTTAGCTCTAGTTTCCTATAACTTGTCTTAATTGGTATCGCGTGGAAGTGCCTTCAAGTTCATCAATATCTTATTCTTGTTGAAGTACAGAGTATTTGTGTCTAATGATTTTAAATGCTCATTTTTCACATATATACAATGCAATTTATCGTCATCTTGGCCAATATCATCTCTTTTTGTTGAAACCCCGTTTGATAAATATTATAACATATATGAATAAGAATAAGTAATTAAATAATTTTAAGATTCCTTTGTGAAATGAATAAATGTATACAGCAATAATTGAAACATACTGCCAACAATATGTTGACCTACTCTCGGCAACGCGAGCGCGCGAATTCCAATAAGGTATTGTAACCAATAAAATGTTACTCATTACACACAATGGATGATACACTTTCTCGTTAGCGCGTCGCTGACATAAGATACTTATTGTGTTGTCGATCGTGTAAACATTTTCTAATCATTTCTCCATTTTCTTGACTGCCTAGTTGGTCGTGTTCGTGGTGACTGCCGATCGGGAGGTTCTGGGTTCAATTCCCGGGTCGCGCGCTACAAAATTTTTCTAATTTAGATTTTCTAGTAGTGGTTCGGAGTCTGGATATGTGGCTAATGCATGGCAATACGCTCACCACCTATCCCATAGTGGGACGTAGACGTAGCCGGTGAAACGTGGGAGTGCTCTACATTCGTCTGCCTGCCTCTTCGGGGTTTACAGGCGTGAAGTTACGTTATCATAGAGAAATATTTTAACGTAACAACTTAATGTTTTAGTTGAGTATTGTAGTAGGAGATGCAGTACACTCCCACATTTGTTCAGTTCCGTCCGACTACGGAATAACAGTGGCCATCGGGATTAACAGCCAGTTATAGAAAATCCAAGTTAGATAAATAAAAGCATTGATACCTTAACAAAATAAGCTAAGCTAATTATTGTGTGCTGATATAATTCTACACGTAGTGCCAATTACCAAAAACAGGTAAACAATTTTTTTAATGGACAAATTACACAAACTTTATAATTTGTAATTTTTAATACTGACGCAGAATTTTAAACTTGTTTGTAAATATTTAACTTTCTTTATGCATCGTATTAAAATATTTTTAATTAAAATGGATGTAGATACATGTTATCATTGTAGATACTTCCCGGAAAGAAATACTACGCCTTTGATACGGTATTAGGCATGAATGACTACTTCACACTTATGTAGTATAAAGGGTACATAGGTACATACGAGCATGTTAAGAATGAACGAATAATTAATTCACATTGAAAAGTTGAGTCTAAGCGTTTTTTTTTGGAATCAATAGGATTAGGAATATTAGGATAGGACGAAACGATGTTTTAATATTAGACACAATTAAGTGTACTGCAGAAACGCTCACAGTACTCTTATTAGAGGCAATTGCAATATTTTGTCTGTCCATCACATTTTAAATTGTAGAAGTTATACTGTTATTAGATATTTACAACATAAATTTTGAACATCTTCACACTATAGTTACGAAACAATATATGTAGTAGCTTTAATTAACGCTTTTACACTTTTTAGTTACGTGTTTTAACACTTTCGTCAATTATTCGTTTTTAATTTCTGTAAATGATTCGCTTTTACACTTTAGTTAATGTTAACGCAACAAAATACAATTTCGGTAATCTCTCTTTGTTTGCACAGATATAGTAATCGAAAATCTGACGTTATCATAACAAAAATAAACTTTAATTACATTTTATAATCGGAATGACGAACCGTCAGACAGACATGTTGAATTCCTTGTAACAATTTGCTGCGACAAGCTTCATTTGACAAAATTGTCATGTACTTTGCCACGAGGAAGTGTTAAACTCGAGTGACTCATTCGAGAGTCTTTGTTGAGTTTTTTATATGAACTGTATGAGCACTATAAAGGCACTGTGTTCGACGTTTATACGGTACGCAAAAAACTAGACAAACAGTACCAACGAGGCTCCGTTAAACAAGTCGTCTCAAATAAATATTGTTTTTATTTGATTTGTAATAGAAATAGCTTAGTGGTCTTTATTTCAACCTCTCATTACGTGACACCTGGATTCAAATCCTGGCGTAATCCTATGTACTAAGAATGTGCATTTTAAAATTAAACGGGTATCACATGCTGTGACAGTGAAAGAAAACATTTGGTCACTTGTTATTTATAAAGTAACACTTGTTATTTATGAAGTAACATTACGGCAGTAATCTTCGAAGAGTTAGGCAGTACACTCCCACATTTCACCAGTCACATGTACGTTCCAGCACGGGATAGGTGATGAGTCTAATCAGCGGAACCTGCACAAATCCATATTAGCGAGAGATTTTAATTACTAATTCTAATTGAAAAAAACCAGTAGTAGTAGATTTGAACCCAGGACCCATCGATCAGCAGTCGACCAAGTAAATATAAATAAATGTTTATATTACTAAGCGATTGAACGTTTCTGCGTATAGTTTGTGACAGGCAATGAAGTAACACGCATATTGTATACGCGTTTTGCATCGGTCACGCTCCAAATTTCACAACGGGGTCAATACCGGTTTCGGCGCCCGGCCGCCACAGCTCCGCTCCGTCTCAGTTCGTCTTAACACACCTCTGCACATGTAGCGGTTTACTTGGAACTGTCAACAATATATTATCACCACACCGGGTCCTCCAGGGGGTACGCAGACAGCATCGAGTACCAAACATCTCTATCCTCGTATCCGTAACGTGCTTCCTCTACCTTCATAACTCCCTTCATACATTATTGAATATACATTTTGTAAAGTAAATAACTCGCATTATGAAAAATATATTGTGTATGAGACCAATGGTCACATATATTTCGAATAAACAATTCAACCTTGAGTGTTTACTCGCGTATGAGATGTAGGCAGTATGCGTGCATTGTCTTTGTCTTGCATGGTAATACTGTCCACTTGTGATCTTTACGTTTATTTAAACAATGTTGTGAAAAATATCAACAATATATTTTATATAACTCCTAACTTCAGATAACGCCTTGTTTTTATATAACTACAAAATTCACTAGATGCACTAAATTCTTAGACAGTGTTATAGTGTAAACTCTACTAAGCATATTATGTATTATATTTTTTTCTCTAATTCTCTTCTTGCTAGAGTCCTATTGGAGACCACTTGCAGACGGCATAGGACAGCTGCCTGGTCGGTTCCTAATCACTTCACATATCAAGCCAATGCTACAGAATCTTCAGAATCGTCTCGGTTATTTACTTGATGCTCGTGACGAACTGGTTCCTACTGGTGCTCACCTTCCGTGACCTCTCGCCGCTTCCTGCTCGGGTCAGATGTAAAGTCTGCAACATAATAGCACTATGTAATATCAAACGACACATTGTTTTGTTATTGGAAAATATTATTGTAATGATAGGTAATGTGTATGCATATAATAACTTCACAACTTTATAATTTCTATAAATACATGAAATATAATTAATAGTATTTTGTCTTATACCTACTGGCTACGCAAGCAATATATTAAAATGATACAGCTCAAAAATCTGTGATTCAATACAATAAATACTCACACATTAGTTGAAATATTTCAAATAACGACATTCTGTGTGTCGTTCAATAATTACTTTGAATATGTTGCAACTAGGTCAGCGGTGCCCTCGGTATGGCGAAACCGCGGCGATAGTAAGTTATATTTTGGAAATATCAAACGAGCAGACCGCGGTATGGGCGAGACTCGCCATTTTTGTTAAACTTCATTTGTCACGGCCATGTTTTTTGTTTATCTAGCCACGATAGCCGGCGGCCGGACTCCTCGCTCCAGCGCCTGCCATTGGTGACGCCTGATCGCGCGTCGCGACGTCACCCACATGCAAATGTCCTTCCTAGTATGCACACTCGGCCAACTGAAAGTGGACCGACTTTTACACCTACCTGTATTCTCCTTAAACCAACTGACGTTCTACATATTTAATTATTTACGACGACGTTACACTAATAATGATAATGTTTTAATAAGTGTGTCGTTAGTCGAGTGGTGCTAGGTTAAAATCCCTTATCAGGTATAATATTAGATTTTTTAAATTTAGAATTTTTTTCAGAAATTTTTAGTGCCTTGGAGCTTGGACATGTATGGCAATATACTCACCACCTATTCCATGGTGCAGCCTAAACGTCACTGATAAAACTTGGGAGTGTTCTACACTTTTCTGTTTAGTTCTTAGGAGATTACAGGCGTAATATTGATTGATGTGATTACAGGCGTAATGGCCATGGTATTTTTATATATAATCACGAATACAAAAGACAGTACAAGAGTTATGGGTATTTTTTTTTTTTTTATATCTTCACGCCTATAATCCCCGAAGAGGTAGGCAGAGGAATGCAGAACACTCCCACG
>DWEJ01002655.1:0-11218 GCA_018245835.1 Mysoria sejanus stolli | reverse complement strand
AGACGTGGGAGTGTTCTGCATTCCTCTGCCTACCTCTTCGGGGATTATAGGCGTGAAGATATAAAAAAAAAAAAAAATTAATTAATAAAATTATAAACGCGAAAGTTTGTGATTATGGATGGATGTTTCTTACTTTTTCACGTATTTGTGACACACTGACTACAACGCGGGCGAAGCCGCGAGTACACCTAGTAGAGTATATATGTAAGTTGTCTGGTATTAAAAATAATATTTCATCTCCACCAATTTATGTACAAAGTTTGACCGTTTAGATTCATGTACCATTATAAACAGGCCCTGGTATATGAGATTCTTACAGAAAATTTTCGTATATTTTAGCTTCAACTTGTTCTATAAATTCTTTGTTACAATGTACATTTACTTAAATTTTGGCAACTGAAACCTATGAACAACAATGTTATCACTGTATTAACATTATTATCACAGTGTTTGTGTTGTTATTAAGTTATTCTTCTGAAATTACATAACCGTTTTTTCCTAACAGGTTCTCTTTAAGAAAATTTATTTAGATTTTAGTGACCAAGTATAATTATACTAAACGTATAATGTATATTAAATTATTGTTCTGAAATTATTTAACCGTTTTTTCCTAATAGGTTCTCTTTAAGAGAATTTATTTAGATTTAAGTGACCAAGTATAATTATACTATACGTATAATGTATTTAAATTATTCTTCTACTAATGGAGGTATCGTTAAAACTACCTTGTAACCATGAAAGACTCCACTCTAAAGGAATTTCCCTTTAACCGAACATATAAGCTCTGATGATATGTCATTAGCGTTAAAAATTACATCTGTTACCCGTATATTAAAGTAGCTTTTACCGCCGTACGAAAAATTAATGGAAATTAATATAAAGATTTTTTAAAGTCCTTAAATGTTAAAGAATGATTGTGATTCATATCCCGTTGAATATTCAAGAATATTCATGGCCGGCTCGTTAGCCCGCCACCGCGCTTATGTAAAATATCGCATTAAATAGTGTTTTATATTGAAATCATGGCTCTCCGGGGAGTGATTGAATGAATGCTATTTATAACAAACAGGTAGTTTATGAACTGGCGTGTTTTGATGACTTTTTAAATAAATCCTTTTGTGAGTGTTTCAGATCTTGAAATGTTTTCCGTTTTATAACAATTTTGTTTTATATTGGGTTAATAGTTAATTCGTTGGTCGTGTTGGTTCTAAGCGCGACAGCCGATCGATATATCCTGGGTTCAAAATATGGGTCGTACACTATCAGATTTTTCTAATGTTGATTTTCTAGTACTGTCTCGGAGTCCGGATATGTTTCCGGTGGATAGCAATAGACCCACAACCTACTCCATAATGGTAAACATAATTTGTGGCACATGGGAGTTACGTTTATAGTAATGTATATTCACATATTTAAATTGTATAGATGCATTCAACTAAGATATATAAGTTATTTTATGTAAGGAGCGTTATTTTCCGTTAAAATGTAACCGTTTTTTGTTTTCACCGTAGCAATTCCAATACTAAAGCGCAAAAGTTCAGAATCAAAAGAGCTACTTGAGAATGATGGTAAACTATTTGAAATGACAGGCGCGAACGACGCGTCGCGTGTAAAGGAACGCAAATAAACGCGCGTTAAAGAGTGCGTCTGAATCGACACATACGTACGTCGCGGTGTGTCAACACGATCTGAACGTTGGCAGACTTATTCTGGTGAAACTGAGAATAATTGAAAAAATAAAAAAAAATGCGCCCACCAGCTCGACAGAGTGACGATGTTCGTAAAGTACCTGATAGTGGTTGGGTTATCTGGAGATTCAGTTCTATGTAGTGGTATTTTAAAAGTCTATGTCTGCCGGTGACAGGCAACTGACTAACTGGAGCCAGATACTTTTAGTCTAAATATTTCTTGGATTTCTCTTACTAAATAATACGCATGTTTGTTTAGAGGAAATAAAGTTCGTGAAGATATGTTCATATCAAAGATTGCGGTAATGTATATTACACTTATTACCTATTAATTCCAAAAAACTTTTAATTTCGAAAGTTTAAATTTAAAAAAAGTTTAAAGAAACCGTAATTAGCCGAAGGCCTGGTGTTTTTTAAAAAATCCAATACAATGGTAATATCTAGGTGAATTACAGGAATAGAATCGCTTTACAGAATATTACCTTGGCTTGGCGAGATAGCTGTTCAGGAAACCGTTTCAAATTACCTCAACCGTGCCAGCAGTTGCATTGTGAGCCCCCGTCTTGCCAGAGGTCCTTTGCGTTTTTTTTCTTCAATGGACAAGCGATATTATCTGCAAAGGAAAAAAAACGACTTACGTGTACAACTCTGAGTTGGCGTCTGAACCTTGTACAGAAACGTTTAATACGATGTGGCTACAAAAATATACTAACAGTAAATTCCAATTATTGATATATTTTGTTCTAAAACATGACAGTATTAAGTTAAGTGAAACTTTGTATATTTTAAAGATTCTTTACGAATTTATAATTGAATATGATTAACCTTTTTTCAACTGTTTGAATAAATTAAATCTCTGAGAGTGGGAAGGCAAAGTTCAGTGGGGCTGGCTGGTGAATCTCGCTGAGCAACTAACATAAATCGTCGGGAACGAACTAGTTCCTCTAATTATTCCCTCGTCCCGGCCCGCCGTTTTGTCTTCTAAACTGTTGTATTCCCGTAATGACAACGTTAATCTTCCGTTCCAATTAAACGGACGAATCGGTGCTGCGTAACTATGTTTTATCAGATTGACTAGCGCTTGCACTATATACTTTGAATGAATTTCAATAAAACACTATCATTATTAAAAAAAACGAAACATCGCGTCCGTAATCCTCGAAGAGATAGGCAGGGAAATGTAGTACACTCCCACGTGCCATCAGTTACGTTTACGTCCCACTATGGAATACCTATACCTATTACCTGGTGGAGGTATGCCCAATATATGGCCTATTGCCATATATTGGGCATACTTCCAGACTACGAACCATTACAAGAAAAAAAAATTAGAAAA
Organism: Mysoria sejanus stolli; assembly: GCA_018245835.1. NCBI lineage: Eukaryota > Metazoa > Arthropoda > Insecta > Lepidoptera > Hesperiidae > Mysarbia > Mysarbia sejanus. Next base: position 8,194 of record DWEJ01002655.1, on the reverse strand, counting down.
TTCCAGTATTGCCAGACCCGGGATTTGATTTCAGGATTTTCTGATAGGTAGTCGCGCTTGCAGCTAACACGAACCACGAGGTCGAATCAGTCAAACACAGGCGGAGATTTTTTGCCATTTACACTTACGGTTTCACTGGACAGTCTCATTGCTCGAGTGGTTGCAAGCTCGACTGTCGATCAAGGGGTCCCAGGTGCAAATCCCGGGTTAGGTACTACAGGATTTTTCTAACTCGGAAATTGTGGTAAAAATCTCTAGTAGTGCTTTGGAGACTGTATTTGTGCCTGGTGAATGGAAATAGGCTTACCTCATATTTCACAGTGGGACGTAAACATAACTGATGACATGTGGGAGTCTATAGCACACTCCTGCCTACCTCTTCGGAAATTAAGGCGAGATGTTACTTTTAATAGTACACTTCTAAAATAAATCGAAAAAAGTATCGTTCCAAAATTTGCTCTCATCTATGCACTTTAAGTGAAAAACTCAGAGGAAACGAAGGCATAGCGTCAACATGTCCCACCAAACATGTTTCGGAATTTTCCAGCCACGAGTAATTAAGAATCGTGCGCGAAGGGACATGTGGGTTATGCTGTGATTTAAACTTGAGTTCATAAAAAGTTTTAGTGCATAACAATTATTCTCTTGTGCGGTTGCGGAACAAATGTTACGGCAAGTATAATAACTGTACTGCATATTACATGTAAGTTATGTTGCACACATTATAAAGTAATAACGCACTTTGTAGCTTGAGCTACAAAATTTCTATTATGAAAATGATAATCTTCTTCTTCTAATAATACTAAGCGTCCATTAATACTATCTAAGCTTTTACTAATACTAAGCTTCTACTAATAGTAAGCTTCTATTAATACTAATCTTCTACTAATACTAAGCTTCTACTAATAGTAAGTTTCTACTAATACTAACCTTCTACTAATACTAAGCTTTAACTAATAGTAAGCTTCTACTAATACTAAGCATCTACTAATACTAAGCTGCTTCTAATACTAGTTTTCTACTTATACAAAGATTCTACTAATACTAAGCTTATACTATTTCTGATACGTTTTCTATTGATATTAAGCTTCTACTAATACATGGTTCTACTAATAAGTATCTTCTACTAATACTAAGACCCTAGGCAGGCCGCAATCTGCCAGTGCAGGGTTTAGTCCCCTCTAAGACACCCTGTATCCCGGCAGGGCTTCGGGAAATAAATCCGCATTCTTTCTCCACTCGGACACGTTTAGCTAATCTATAACTTATATAAAAATAATGGTAGCAAAAAATTTCACTCAGTTAAAGCTTTTACAATTAGGTAGGTAGTGCCTAGCCAAATTATATGCAGAGATTTCAGTATTTAGCACACTTTATTGCCAAACGCAAACTGTGCCACGGATTGAAAGTTTTAGACACATTTTAAATTAAAATCCAAATCTGGAGCTAGGTATGAGTGTAATTTGCAATTAGGGGTGAGTTTGCTTTAGGAGCGTAGTATTTATTTACACGGCGCTCGAGGGTCGACTGGTATCGCCGGCCTAATTTCCCAATGAAAACTGAATAAGCATTCAGAGGCAGATTTGGCAAGCGTCAGCACAACCAATTATTGACGGAGACGAGGTAGAGGTGACGGACGGCTGCCTGTTTACCTAACGTTCAGTAAAGTTAACTTCGCCGACCGGAGTAACGTCGATCTGTGTTATTTGATTAAATGAACAACTTTGCTCATTATAAACTGACTACACCAGCAACTGAACGTAAACGTAAAACTTAACGGAATGGTTATTCGGAAACGGTTCTCTTTCTTATTATAGAGAAATTTATGTAGTTTCATAATGCTTGATAGTACTCGTATCAATGTGGGTTTGAAACAGTCGTTTTGTATTTTAATTGCAGCTTTCTACTCAAGAGACCACAAAAAGCCCCTCTAAAATAGTGGCGCAGCTCAGATCCGGCGTACGTAACCATCGACAGAAAGATTTCACGAGATTCGTAAGCGAATAATAATTAAGAATTTCGCTTAATACAACTACACTGGAACAAGGAAACCTCATTCGATTTAATTAATTTAAGTAATATGATGCCAAAAGTTGGTATCCGATATTATATAAATTGCATATCATACAATCATATACATATTTCTCGATATTTGCAAGATAATGTTTATTAAAGGAAAAAAAGCTTGTACTGGAAATAAATTGTAAGCAATACAAAATCCACAGTCTAATATTAAATCCTTACAATTTTAATTGAAAGCCTAATTATTTCTCTGCTTTATAAATAAAATTGTAACAATATTAAATTGTACAAAATTTCAGAGTGTGGAATATGAATACATACATACAAGTTGCGACGCGTACAACTTGGAAGCAGTGTATTCAAAAGTTTAACAACAGTTTGCAATATTAATGTTTTGTACGCGGTGATCTTACTGATGTGGTTTAAGCGAAGTACCTATTATGAAATTAAGATTATCTTAAATAACAGCGAAAGAACAAGTTGCTTGAATTTATTAATTCGTTCTTTCCGAGAAAATTACGTATTAAATTTTTAATTTTGAACATAAAATATATTAAAACTTAAAAGTACTCTATGTCATTTCATCTCATTGGACATAGAATTTCCCTAAGGCGTTTTAGCCCATTAGCCCTATGCTGGGCACGTAGGTTGGGGTAATAGGTGAAGTTAAATTACATATGTATATTATAAATCGTTTTCAGGTACTGCTTCCAGCTCTGTACCGCTTGTGAAAAACAAACGCTATAACAATAAAACTTATCAAATCAGACACGAATTTAGTTTGTGCAGGTCATCAAACTTATTTCATCTATTTAGACCGTTCGCACGAACGTCAGCGGAATAATAATGTATTTTGCGGAAGCACACATGTTACGACGTACTCTTGTGTGCACGGTCGGACGGATTATGAAGTTAGATAGTCCGAGCTCTGTTTCAAGCGCTTCTCGAGTTAACTTGTCTCAGTACGGTGATCTAAGTATTAGAATTTGGGACGTAAAGCGTTCTTAGTACTTAAGGGTAGCGATGCGTGCTGAATAATGATCATCAAAATTGATTGTTTAATAAGTTAATTAACGGCAGTGATATAATAAAGACAATATAATCTGCTAAACCATGGTTCATCCTCAGGACGCATTAGTCAATGCATTTACAGCTATTGCACAAATAAATGCCTTCTAAATAAGTATGTAATAAGAATACGTTTAACGCCAGAACGTTGTTGTCAGATAAAAATTCACGAGCAATCTTAAAAACTAAATGTATAATTATATGTTCGGCACTAGTAACCAAAACCTCAAACTTGTCACAGCATAGTTCCATAGAAACAATGAAACGAACGTTCTAGAATTAGCCAGGTTGAAATATAAAAGTTAAAAAAAACGTAAGCTAGTTAATAATAATTCGGACTAATAATAGTCGGACGACGAGCGGCAACGGCGAGTAAGAAAAAAGATTGACATTCATAGGGCATTGTAGTTATCAAGTTTACTTTATTTAATGTGTTATTAAATGTTCGTATCGGGGCGAAGTTACAATACATTCTTCGACCCCGTGCTGGGTGACGTAGGAGGCGACTAAACACGGGGCTAGCGGATCGCGGTGTGGCGAGGTCTTCCTAGGCACAACCAACTACCCTGGCCTCCTACGAAGAGCTGTGCTCTGTGATGGCCAACGTGGGAGTTATGGGCATAACCCTCAGGGAAGGCCGATGTCCAGCAGTGGACTGCAATAGGCCGATGATGGGGATAGCGGTGATGATGAAATGTAATTATTACTAATAATATTATACCACCCCGCCAGGTGCCCTACTTACATCTTTCCTTACAGATTTGACATCCAACGTCTACTTTCATTGTTCTCATCAGGAAACCACGTCAATTTCGATAATTTCCGACTACTTCATGAGCTAAGATCTGATATTTTGACCTATCTTATGATATCATAATAATTACCTATTAAATGGTTTCTTGATATACTAAAATATTATGCACTATAGGCAACGTTTCCAGCCAGGTGCATACTCAAAGTTCCTTTCGGGCTTATCCATGGCGCAGACGTAAAAATAACTTGCGAAACACGAGTGGTGCTCTTTGACGCAAGGCAGTGTAAATGCAAGCCGTTTGCAAGCAAGCGAAGCGACGTGACGCAGGCACACACACACGAACACATACGCGGCACGCATGTGTGCGTGCATTTGTGAGAAATATTACCAAACTTTTTGCTTTTAGTGCAATGACCAGTTTGAATAACAGCCAGGGTTAGTCCTGTCTTTGTTTATTTATATGTACATACATTATATTTCCATTGCTGAAAACCTATGTAAAATATAACATATATTTCTTCCGTTCACTGGAGTAGAAATAGACAATCCAATAAAACTTGTTAAGAAGAACGATGACGACAGTACCCGACGAATAAGTTACGTACTAATGTAAATTATTGTGAAATAAATAAATTAATTAAAAGTGGCCAGGTACCAGGTACCGTTTCGAGAGTTCGTTGAAACTATCGCGCGTTTGCAAAATTGTGGATTTATGACAAAGCGGATTTGAAATTTATTGTTAATTTATACATTAACTTATTAATCCCATGCAAAATACAGAAAGAAATTTTCGCTTTACGTGATTGTAAATATTCACCAACTAGTTTTTACTGTCAACACAATTAAAAATTCATTGAACAAACAAATGAGGTAATTAATGAAATATTTGCACGGATTAAATTTTGTCCCACGGCATGTCGGACTGAGCGTGTTATAAAGTTCCAATTTAAAGTAGTTTTGGTTGACTGGTGGACTGGTGACCGATGCATGGTAATGGGCTCACCACCTATTCCACAGTGGGACGTATACGTAACTGGTGAGATGTGGGAGTGTTCTACATTCCTCTGCCTACCTTTTCGGGATTACATGCGTGAAGTTACGTTTGGTTTATTGGTGTAGAAACCTAGTAGTGTATAACACTTCTCTATCTCTTACACGCATGATGCACATTTACATAACAGTTTGTAAGGATGCTTCATACTTCGCCAACAACTATCTAAATATATATATATAACTATACTTTATACAGTTTATTGATTTCGAAGAAATATATAGCGCTAGTGACTAACGAGACGGAGAGTTTCACTCGTAATTCGAAGACCGTCTGATAACACTTGTCTGATTTAAAATTTAATCCGATTAGTATCATTTAATAATGGCAAAAACAAAATAATTTCAATGTAAATTTATTTAACAAACCGTTAAAAATATTAAGTCAAATGAAATTAAATTAATCGGTTTGTTCGTGGAGTAAAGTTAAAAAGGTAACGTACAAATTTGAAATAATTCTTGCAATTTAAATAACCATGATCTCAATCATTCTTCAGAAGACCGGGTTAGGTACTAAGTACCGTAATACACATCACATAGTTGCATTCTGTACCTGGTATGTTTCTCTATCATATGATAGGCTGGTATTTGACCAGAATTTCGCCAGGTGGTGCGCGTAGATACGTCTAAAGATGCTTTGGAAAAGCACTGCCTTCACAGTTCTTTTAAAAGGTCCTAGATGATACGTGTCCGGAAGTGTTTCAATCTTTAGAGAAGGAAGGATATGTTTAAGTGGCGAACAATTAATCATAACACAAGTTTAAAATTAATTATTCCTATGCTAACGTCAATAAAATACGCATAAATATGTGTCGCCGTTACCAAAATGTTAATTAGCGTCGTTTATGATTGCGTGATGAAAAACAATGAGTCCCCGGACGCGACCATGTCGCCCGTCGGAGTTGGATCACTTAAGTTGAACATTTTTCGTATTCTACAATAACGACACGTGCGCATTAATTACCGAACTGACCCGCGCTGGCGGGGGACCGGGCGCCGGGGGGTCGGCGGGTCGGGGGGCCGGGAGTCGGGGGGTCGATGTGGTGGAACCCCTTTACCTGTAACGCCCAATATTACTCTGATTATGATACCCATGGGATCTATCTCACCCTCCTCATATGTTATAGATGTATGCCAGATCTCTTCTTGAACACCTATTTATGTTTAAAAATTAGTTAACGATATTTCCTATTAACGATCAGTTAATGGCTGTACTCGTTTATATCAAAATGTGTTGTTCTAATATTAATTTCTGCGGTACTCAGCAATTTGCAGATAAACATACATATATCTGTCGTTATGTATATAGCACCTTCATTATCGACCCTTTTATTATTCCCACTAGTGGGCACGGGTCTTCTCACAGAATGAGAATAGTTAAGCCCACAGTGTGCTAAGCTCACCAAATATGGATTGGCAGACTTCAGAAGCTTTACAAAATGTTATAGCACGTACAAGTAGTGCAAGGTTCCTTAAGATGTTGCCCTCGCTGAATATAATCTTGGAACAGCCATATACAATGTCGAAACATATTCACGCGATCTTATTGATATAATTATTGACATCTTATTGTAACCTGTGTATTATATAGAAGTGAAGCTTGCGGTTTCCATCAAACCGCCACGTCAAAGCAATACTGTGTTAATACTATAGCTTTGCGACTAATAACATTCCTCGCGTTACTACAGTCTAGTGACAATTTCTAGCAGTAACTTTTAGTTTCACCTGTAGGACCTGTTCATTGCAGGACGTAAACGTAATTGGGCAAACGTGAGAGTGCATATATTGCACTTCAATGTATGCAACTACCTCTTTAAGGATTATTGGCGTTAAGTTACGTAATGCAGTCTAAGAATTGCACCTAAACAAAATATGTATTATTGTATTTATTTAACTTGATTATATTTTATGATTTGCCGCATGTTTATTTACATTTAGCTACGACCACCATCATAGGATCTATTTGTAATACGCTCGAATGGTAGTTATAAAATCTTGGCTGTTTAGCCTACCATAGCCAGTCGCAGTAGGTATTGTAACATACTAACTATTAATACGTAACATCACACCTGTAATTCTCGAAGCGGTACGCAGAGAGGTGTAGTACACGTTTTACCTGTTATATGAGTCTATTGGGATACTCCGGGCACAATACCATACTCCAACTCTCCAGTACGTGACCCGGGCATCGTCCTAGGACCTCTCAATCAGTAGACGCGCTGGTAGCTACTCTGTCAACGGGGCAATAAAGTACTAAGAATTTAAAAGTAAATTTTGATCACAAGAAACACATACATTCCCATATGTGGGTAGACATCCTTCAGATATAGGAAAACTAGTGAAATAAGCATATGCATTACATATAACGTTACACGTGTATTTACGAGTAAGTTATCAAAAAGTTTAAATCGCTCGGAAGATACGAGCGTAGTATCGGTGTAATAAAACCACGCGGGGCTTCCCCGCGTCTTATCTCCGGCGAACAGCCTCGGGAATATAAATCTAAAAAATTGATAGCAATTTATATGTTAAACATAGGCACGAGTGATATACCGCGCGTCTTGTAAGTCGGCGCGTTACGTACGCTCGCGGAACCCGTGGATCCGCCGTCGCCTCACTGATTTACGTTCACACTTAATATTATAAATGCGAAAGTGACTCTTTTTGTGTGTTTTTTCTAATGTCTGTCTTGTACGCTTTGATTGTAAGAAACCTTAACTCGAAGTTGACTATTTTTTGTTTGTGAAGGAAATAATAAGGTGCGGTCCGTTTAAAAATATTTTTCAGAGCTACATAACTTCACGCCTGTAATCCCCGAAGAGGTAGGCAGAGGAATGCAGAACATTCGCACGTTTCACCAATTACGTTTTCGTCCCACTATGGAATAGGTGGTGAGTCTATTGTCATGCATCGGGCACATATTCAGACTTTAAACCACTACTAGAATTTTAATTCAGATTTTGTAGAAAACTTCTAAATTAGAAAAAATCTTTTGTAGTGTTCGACCCGGGAATTGAACCTGGGACCTCCCGATCGGCAGTTGCACTTGCAACCAACACGACCAACGAGGCAGTTAAAAGCAAACGATACTTCGCCGGTCAGGGGGAATCATCATTGCCACCAACCAATTCTTATTAGTCTTATTAGCTTTATGTATGACTTTTAAGAATTACTTTTTATAACTATATCAATAAAATAACGTTACTTGTATAATGTGTATGAACAGGTCAGATCTGTAAGGAGATTGATGTTCGATGGTTTCGACCACCAAAGGGATAAATCTTCACACAATAATATAAC
>DWEJ01002654.1:0-11221 GCA_018245835.1 Mysoria sejanus stolli | reverse complement strand
GGATATGTGCCCGATGCATGGCAATAGGCTCACCACCTATTCCATAGTGGGACTTAAACGTAGCCGGTGAAACGTAGAAATGTTCTGCATTCCTCTGCCTACCTCTTCGGAGATTACAGGCGTGAAGTTACATTTTATCGTCCAGTACTTATTATTAAGTGTATTGTTGTTTAATGTTTGGTTTCCTTTCACATTTATTTCAATTTTATTCGGACTAATCACGATCTAACGGATTAAATCTAGAAGTAAATAGATAAAAACATGAAATCGATATTAATTATGAACTTATAAACAAACAAAAAAAACCGTAATTGCATATATGCAGCGTTTAGAAAATTATACTTCTTTAGCATCATAAAAACAGTAAAATTAATATACCACTTTAGTTTTTTTTAATATAGCCCAAACAAAAGTATATTTATAATAATAGTATTCAAATTATAAAAAATCACCAAAATAACTATTACAATATTATGTAAGAAAATTTATAATAACTATTAATACATGTATGCATACGTAAACAAAAAGCAAATAAATATAATATATATCTTCATCATCAGCCTATAGCTGTCCACTGGTGAACAAAAATTATATATATATATATATATATATATATATATAGCTTTAATTGTTTTTTCATAAGCGTCTTTAATATTATAAAATGAATATGAAGGGCATTAAGTACTATAGTCCTCAATAGTAATAATTATTCTTCGCTATCTTAATATTTGTTCGTGTAATCTATAAAACTAATACCTCATCTACATTACCTAGAAACACAAAAAATAAAGGCAAACTTTGAAACATGTCAGTAACGATACATCTAAGAGAATCGATTTAATATCTTAATATTTTTGTTTGTATAAATCTTTTATGCTGAAATGACAACATTACACCAATAATATTTCAGTTCAATAATCCGGCAATTGGCAACACTGGTCGGCGTGGGTTTTGGGTTTTGGTAGTTATTGTTAGCGTGGGTAGATCAATAATTATCAAGTCATTTACATTATTTGTTAAAAACGATACTATTCAACGAAGTGTGCACCGATATTCGAAAAATGCAGCATGGGGTAAGTTCAGTGCTACACATAACCGAAAAAGAAAGACGCGATGTTCGCATTGTTATTGATTGATGTCATTTGTCTAGGATGGCTTAATCGATCAGTTTTTAGTTGCAGCTCTTTATTGTGCATGTGCGATATCCAGATTCACAGAAATGGTTGTTTGTTGTGATAAATATACGTTAACAGTGCAAATACCATTGGTGTAATGTGATAATGATACTAAAGTAGTAATTGTGTGGGTTCCGCGTAGTTCCATTTTCTAAGTGCGTCGGTCCGCTGGTGCCTCTGTGGGTGATAATAGTTGGCTACCAAAGAATTATTTTTTTCCTTATTGTGTTTTACTGTACATACATTTTATTATTTCGTCCAAGTTATTAAAATGTCAATAATATTTCAGTCCAATAAAATTTCAGAACATTCAGAAGCTTTAGTTTGCTTTAAAACTGTCGGCAGATTTCTTTACACATATTTATTATTTCGCTTGATTGCACCTCAAATTACAGATAGACACTATTAATATTTTCTTTCAATATTTATTTATTAATATTTATCTTTCTATTAATATTTATGTTCAACTTCTCTACACCTGCTCTACAATTTAGTACTACTATTTACCTGTTTCGAAAGAAAATTAACTCATTAAGCTCTGCCATACTCGTCAGAGTATGGTTACTTTTTATATAATATTCTTAATAAGTACAGAATGTTATCATCATATGAACACCAAGTGTTATAATTGATGAAGGGAATGGGGCTGATGGAGACAGAGTAAATAAGAATGAAGCCCAAGTTGTTTATGCTCCTAGATTTGATGAAATATATAAATTATTGTTAACCACTGGAAGATATAACAATGTTTGTACAATATATAGATGTTTGTACAATGATACCTAATTAGAATATGATTGAATCACTCCACACAGTAGACATTGTGTCCTGTAAGGTGTGCAAAATCGATGATTATATTTTGCATTTGTTCCAGAATAAAGAAATGAATGCAGTGGTTGCATTTGTCCAATTTGTATCACTACATAATACCTTCTGAAGGAAAGGATGATTCTTTACTCCTAAATTATAGAGATAGCCTCAATAAACACAGTTTTTCTTGTCACTAGCCATGATAACTACATGGGAAAGATATTGTTGGAACATAGCCTTGCACAAGTTTATTTATGCCAAATAGCATACATCAAAAGCTGCCATTTAACTTCAAGATTGCGAGAATAAATGTATCATGGGTTGAGACACTATCTAAGAAAAATTGAGCATGATTTACATTGAGAAGTTTGTAATACAATAATTTGCTGGAAATATATGACATGTTTAAATTAAAAACATTGTGCATTGGAAATGAATCTTACAAAAATCTTCACACATTACTGGCTGATTATGTTCGTGTAAATAGACACCCCTGACTGAGAAAAAAGCTTATGTTTATCTTTATTTTGCATCCATTTTTATATAATTCTGAAAATAAGGAGTTATAAAAATTAGGATACTTTGATCTTGGTGTTTAATGGGTTAATATTATTTTGATGTCAAGTGATTAGGCAACTGGTAGGTGATGGTTACTCATCAGCTTCTGGAAGTTGTATCGATCTATTCTCAATATATTGATGAAAAATTTGGATGTTACAGGGCCAAGACATAACATTAATATGACATTTTTGCATATCATTTGGATGATCTGACACCAAAGTATTACATACCCTGGGCATTAATGGAAACTCAGAGCCATCTCTAAGAACTTGAGTTAGAAAAACAAGAGTATCTGTTCCAGGTTTCACAACCAGAAGATCTCAATCAGTAGCCACACTTGCAACCATTGAACAAATGAGGCAATTAATCTTGAATAATGGGGCAGGCACCTATTTAAATACTGCTTAATCCCAAAATCGATGATTGTTACTTCCAAATCCATATCATTTTGATTTTGAAGTTTGATTCGAGTCTGGTGAAACATGGGAGTATTTAACTCATCTGCCTACTACATATTTAAGTGCCCTTGTATTAAATCCACCATCAGTGGATGTTTTGAATATATATTAGTACATACTTTCAAATATTAAGCATTTGAGGTGTGCAAAAATAATGATATTTGACACTCATTGTTTTTTGCCCATACCACAAGGGTTATAGCATAATGATATTATAATAAGGTATATATTTTTAAATACTATAACTCATATTAAAGGCCAAATAAGGGACTTTACAGACATAGTTAATTATCCTTTCTTCTAAGTTTTATTAAATGATTTAAAGATTTTTTTACTTTTGCACAACAGGCAGAGTTTGACATTCAGTAAATTAATAATAAGGCGAGTTTCACAATTGAATCAGGGCAGCTACTATATCTGTCAAATTTTAAAAATATTGAGCTGAGCTTAAATGCATCCAATTGCCTTGCGAAAGATACAGTTCGTTGCTTGTGTTTATTAATAGCAGCAATTTAGCAACATTACACAACATTCTCAAATTATTATTAGGATGTGATAGCATAGTAAATCTGAAAATATGATCTTTCAAACTTGAAATAGTATGACACAGCTCTTTCAGATTTTATTTATACATATATACATATACATTTTACATTGCCAATTATAGTGCAGCTTGCATGATTATACCTTGTTTTGCTAATTTAACGGTCTATTGTTTTGGCGTCAGTTTTTTAAATGTAATTCTTACAGTAAAAGATATTAATTAAATCTTAAAGCTATTTAAATAAGTTTGAAAAAAATAAGCCTATAAGCAAATACTATTTAGCTATTTGATAAATGTTACATAATTTTTAAGGGTGCTTAGCAGGGCATTTGAATTATAATGGTTTAGTGTACATTTATGAATTTCTTAATCACAATTATTTATATTTAGATGTATATGTTCAAACACTATAAATAAATCTAACTAATATCATAAAATCTTTTTAGTATAAAAAAGTTATTTTATTTTTATTTTGAAACATACTGGAGCAAAAGCAATTAATTTTTTTTCCTAATCCAAGGTACAAATGAAGAGTTATTAAATATGTATAAGGTGCTAATTTAATTTCAGATTTGATGCTGTTTATTTGTCATTATATTTTATTTACATAGTAAATATTTTAATATTATAAGACAGGCTAGCGATAGATGTTGACAACACCTGGTTTCAAGTGTAAAGGATCATGAATGACTGGAGAAAGCCTATTTAGTCACCATTATTTTAAAAATGTGTATGTTGGCGAAGTTGCCAAATAACTCTTCTCATGATTAGTATAATTAAGTCACTCTTCATCATTGCAGGCTCATAGCCAATATTGATAGAATTTATATTACTACTAGTTCTTCTGTTCTTAATTGCCTCTCTCTCCTTCATGCCTGCTATGTATCTATGTTCTAAGTGTAAGCCTCTGGCTGATTTAGTATGACAGTGTATTACCATTTGTGTTGTGTACTGTATTACTATTATGTTCTTTATTACTATTATTTTTTTGTCACTCAATATATTATTGCTACTGCATTAAAACACTTGTTCAGTATACTACAGCTTGCTTATTTGATATTTGACAAAATCCAGTTTCTGACAATTTTATTAATTATATAACATACTTATATATTATATTAGCTTTATAGTGCTTAATTTTTTTTCCTTGCTATTTTGCAGCCCTGAGTTATGAGCGAAAAAGAAGTCTAAATATCACAACAGCTCAATCAAGGTAAGTGATATTTATAGACAAACATGTTTATCGGCATGCAACAAGCACCTATTTTGCAGCCTAGACAATAGAAATTAGGTTTCTGATTTAGGTCAATGTACACAACTCATAGTGGACACCATACATTTGATTTATTTAATCAATTCTTTTCAGTATGTGTAAAACAGCGTGAATTTTTCAAGTCTAGATTAATTTCTTTGGAATGTAAAAGATTAACAAAATAATTACACAGAAATTTCAATTCAAACTGTAGTTTGTATTGGAAAATGTAACACCCTGTTAATTACATACATAATGAGGGTACATTGAGGGTATTTATTATGTAGTAAAGGTAACATCATGCCTATAATCTCTAAAAAGGTAAGCAGGAGACTAGAACACTCCCACCAGTCATTTTTATGTTCTATACCTTGGTGAGACTATTGTTATTGATCAGTCTTATTCAGAAACAAATTCAGGCTATGAGCCCTTACGAGAAATTTTAAACAGAAAATTTGAAAAGTTTTCGAAATCTGTATTCCAACCGAAGGCACTTGCTATCACTCTTATTATGAGGCTGTCTACCAGTATTATATAGTAATTCAAGTATTTTATTTTATTTATCAGCCTATCAAGATGACGCAGCAATACAGTCTACGATGGAATAACCATCAACCAAATTTCATATCAATGTTCACCTCACTATTAAACACCCAGACACTGGTAGATGTGACACTGGCAGCTGAGGGAAAACACTTACAAGCCCACAAAGTTGTGCTATCCGCATGCAGTACATACTTCCAGGTAAGTTATTATAATTTATCTAATCTAATAAACACCATTGTACATACCATAATAAATATTGTAGCTTATCACATCAACTTAATAGTTGATCTCTACTATTATTGAAATATTTACTTTTTCAACCACTAATTGTATGAACACAAATGTGAATGTGATACACAAATGCTTTTTTAATTATTGAAGGTAATGATCTTGAATAACGATATTTAAAATACTTCCACAGGCATTATTTGTGGACAATCCATCGCGACATCCAATTGTCATTTTGAAAGATGTCACTTTCGCCGATCTACGCACCATGGTTGATTTTATGTACTATGGTGAGGTGAATGTTACCGAGGAACAGCTTCCACAGGTGAATAAATTGCCATATTAAAGTTTACCTCATACTTCTTAATGTACAAACATGGGACAAACACTCCAAGGGATTTAATGATTTTTTAAGATTTATAAGCAAATTTTAAATCTACCTAACATAATACAGATTTGAGAAAATGTGCATATAAATCCTTGTCAAAAGCATGAGAAGTTCTAAATTGAAAGAGTTTTACACTCTGTTTATCAATATTAAACAAAACTAAGTACTAGAAAAAAACCCTAATATTGATATGAAGAAATGATGAATGTTAAAATGCACTAAAATCAGCGATATTGCAATGGGACTTGGTAAATTGTGATCATAGCCTAGAGATAGTGTGGAGGCATAATTGAATTAGCTCAATAAAATTACTGTGAAGTCATTCTTTAGCTCCTATCATGGACAGCAAAGTAATACGATTATCAGTTATTAATTTTAAATGCATTTAAGTATTCATACCAACCTAAATAGTAGTATTAAAAGTATCTTTGGTGCTAATACAAATAACTTTCATAATATTGTTTTTTTTTCTAGTAATTGATTTTATTACCTTCAAATAATTTGTTGTCAGGTATTGGACACAGCAAAGCTTCTTAAGATCAAGGGTTTGACAGAGATGCCAGATTCTACGTCTCTCACTCGCTCTCAAGGCAATGCATCAGAATTTCAAGCTCCTGGGGAACATATTGAATCTCAAAGAAACTCAACATCACCAACTGCATCACCTAGATATCGGCAAAAGAGGTAACATTAAATACTTGCATTATTAGGCATACAAACATTAAGTATGTACATTAAATTCATAATATTCATAAAATGTTAGATGAAACAAAAACATTAGTTAATTATTTGGGTTCAGGCGCAGGAAGAGTTCAACGGGCTCCACTTCACTGAATATGGTAGTTGAAGAACACAGAAATGATGAAACTGGCCAGCCACTAGATGTGGTCCGCAATGAGTCTATCACTCTAAGCAGTGTGCCTCAACAACGGCGCCTTCGTGAATATGATGATAGAGTGGAGAATCCCCAACAGGTATTTTCTCTTGTAATATTTAGTATTTTTTGTAACAATTAATAGGATGTTTTTTCAAACTTTGGTTATAACATCATCACAATTTATCATGTTAAAACATAAATATTCCAATTGCGTAACTTCAAACTGGAAGGATTTTGTATGTAGAATGTGGTAAAGCTATGATGGTTTTATTAAGTATATTGTTTACATAAAATTAGGGACAACACTTAATATCAAATTTAAATCCATCATCAAAAATTACTAGTGTAGTTAGATTTGGATAGATGATCCTTGGCAGCAAGTTTTGTAAAACAATTTATTGTATTTATAGAACATTAGAAGTTAGTTGAGACAATCTACTCATAATACTATTATTTTAAAATAAATCGTGAAATTTATTACAAAGGAAGTGAAATGGTCTTGTCAATTTATTTTCAGGCTGGTGAACAACACAACTTAAATGTTGAACCATTGTCCATGGATGAAAATCCTATGGTGATACCACAAGGTAAGTGAATAATATTCACTAATTCCTTTTGCCTTTTTCTTTCATTTATGAAGAATCGCTTCAATTCTTTTTTGCTGACTATGGCTATTCGAGATTTATGTCAAGTCACTTTTTATTGATTTTAATTCTTTAACCTAGTCTCCTAATTGTCTGGAGATACTCACGTAAGCCCGTTAATTTTATTTATTTTGTAGATCACTGAGCACTTTCATATTATTTTCATGATTTCATTTTTGCATATCATTTCTTCATCATTATGCTTATATAAAGACAATCTAAGTTATAATAAGTGTAGCATAGATAATTACATTATTAGTTAATGTTATATGTGTAGTTTGGAAAACAAATATGAAATATGTCAAATAAATATTCAAAGTGCACAAAGTTATAATGTTATGTAAAAATGAAAGCTCCGGGCTCTACGTTTTTATTTTCCAGGGAAGGGAGATCAATGAAAAACATAGATCTAGCTAAAGTTTTTATTTATTGCAGTTGTGTTACAAAATCATTTATCTCTCTTCCCAGGAGGGCAGTGGAGTATGATGGAGCATACATACCCCCGGTATTCAAACGCTTGCATCGGAGGCAGTGGTGGACTTCAACCTGACCCTGGAATGTATAATGTTATTAATCCTCATATGGGCAACAACGTTCATGAATATGGGCAAGGGTTGGGAGTAACAGGGCCCTCCCCTGGACCAAGTTGTGTGAACGAAACGCAGACCGTCCAGGAAGCAAATCCAATTCCGCAACCTAAGCGTCGACGTACTTCCAACCCACAATCAGAAGAAAACTTCCAGAGAGCGCTTGATGCTGTTCGATTTGGAGGTATCGGCTTTTGTAAGGCAGCACGTTTGTTTGGTGTAAACAACAGAACTCTGTGGCTCGAATATAAGAAAAAAGGGTACCCAAATAACCGACCAAGTATTAGGAGTCGCATTAAACGCGAACATACATCACCGCCTCCGGAACTTAAAGAAGAAATCGCTCAGCCTGAACAGCAAATGGCTTTACTGTGTCCATCTCATTCCGTGCCAGTAAGCTTTATCGACTCACGCCCATTAGACTTCCCGATTCAAGGTGTACCACACAACTCTCCCCTGAACATTCTTGGAGTTAATTTTAATTCAATGCAATAGAACGCGGCTTACGGGGTGACAGACTACGAGCCTTACTGCTTGTGACAAAAGCTTAAAGGCGCGGGATACAGAGGGAGTTTACTCGCGCCTTTGTTACTTTATACCGCGTCGGCTTCGTATACGTCAAATGATACCCCGTCAGCGCAGTTCTTAGCAACTGGCTCTTTTCACTCCTCGTCGGCGGCGACACATTTCGTATCACTACCGATGGACGCATCATATATCGTCTTCTCGTTGATCGAGGGACATAAAGATAGATATCTTGTTTGCCTTTCTTCTGATCAGGTGTTTTCATTTCGATCATCTTTATGACACTGACATGAGGTACCCTCGGGTAGGGCCATGATCGACTAAAAACGTACTAGTATTTACCTCTTCTATTTTCAGTCATTAAAGTGCTCAAGCTTGACTAAAACCTCTTTGAATGGAGACCCCGAGCTGGAAATGTCATTGTTTGAGTCTGATTCAGTTGGAGCTCGATCGACCGAGTCATTTTTCACAAAGCCCGCTTCGATTTATACTTCTGCATTTATTATGTCAGCTAGCAATATGTACTCTACTATAGTTATCCTTTTGACAGGAACCACATCGGTTCCGTCCTTTTCGATTATAACTCCTTTGATTTACTTTTAGTTATTCTAGCTACTTGCAGTAGTGACACTACAAATTGCATCTTTTCATTTCAGTAGCCTTCATATAGATTGATTGTCTTCGATTACAATCCGACTATTTGCACGGGTACTCAAGTTTGCATCTCTATAATATATCTTTCCCTATGGGGACGTCACCTCTTGCAATTACCGCGCATTTCGCGGTGTCCAAGGCTCAACTCTCACAGTTTCATTGTCGTTTGCTTCCCCATTTACAGGAATGCATCTAATTAGGTCTTCCAAACATAAAACCTAATCGAGTTCGATTTCTTTAATCGTCTACAGCCGTGTTGTGTACCGCCATAGCAGCTACAGCTCTGTATTTGATTTGTCTTTATTATCTATTTAAATGAATCTAATCCTTAGAGTATGATACGAGCGCATGCGCGCGTCGTTTGTTACTTTATCTAGATCATCGTAGGGTCTATCAGCATTTGTACCACATCGGTTAGTGGCCACGTGGTTTGCGTCTTATCGTGGGTAAATTTTCCGCGATCTGTCAGCGCGCCATAACTTCCTGTCATAATTCCTTTTCAATTCCCTAGCAAGATCCAGTCATGTGTTGTGAGCCTGAGTTGCCTTAACCTAGAAGGCATGACATGCTTTGTAAGCATATTGATGTAAATATTGTTACCTTAATTGTCCAGTATTAATCAGGGATTGTTATTATTCTTGAAGTGTTATAGTGATTCCCACAGGGCGCTGGATGGAACCCATAGGCGTCTATTTGCCATAATCAATAACGTATACATTATATAGATCTCAGTAGTAAGATAAGAGTCTGAATCTGTAACAGCTTCTGTTTATTAAGCGACTTACGATTCCAGTAGCGTAAACTGAAAAGAAAACGTGATAGTGATTTAATATAAATTGTTGTAAAATTCCCTCATACATCACCGACTTTCAGCTTTTTACGATTAAGTTATAAGATATACTGTGAATGGCAGGTTACATTCAGTTTGTCTAAACTACCTCTCTGCAAGTATTCTTTCGTATATTATTACTTGTGTATTATTTTAGCAGCTACCAAAAATAGGTCAATTTACTGTGATGAACAGAACCAGTGAAAAATTATTAATAAACGATGTTCAATGTTTTCAAACAATCGGTGCTTCACTTAATAAAAAAAAAACATCGATTATGTTGGCATAGTATTATTAAAATATATTATAACTGTATAATTCTACGTCGTATATTGATCTAGGCAATAATAGTTATTAATAAATTGCCTAACTTCTTAAATTTAATTGTCCATTAGCGTAGCGACAGTTAGTTATTGGTGTTTATTTACATCACTTCCGCCTTACGTATTATACCTTGCTATATTGTAATATCGTACGTATTATATCATCTAATTTTTACAAAGTTTTGTTACAAAGTTACAAAGAGTTGTCCCTGTCTCGTAAATCTTTTTAGTACATGAAGTACGAGCCAGGTGACTCGATTTTTTGTTTTAATTTAACTTATATATAATTTATTATTGCTTTTTCACTTAATACTTTCTTCTCACTCTGTTTTTACTTTTGCTCTAATCATAACTGTCAGCGTTGCCCAATATTAAACCTTGGTGTCAACTTTTTTTGTGGCCATTTTACGTAATTGGTTTATTCTGTGCACTTATAGAATATAAGTTTTATTACAAATATAAATATTTTTATACAACTCCAAAGTATGTCATAGAGTAAATTTATTCAAAATTCTAATATAACAACGAGTGGATCATAACCTCTACATAATCAATCTCATAAAATATCACATAAACATATTCGAATTACATCACAACTATTATCAAAGTCAATTTGAATGCGTTATTTATGTAAGGATTTATATTTAAGAAACACCCAAGTAGGACACTTGATATTTAGTACATTGTAATACTAGTATTTTGCAAATATATTCACTCCTTATGCAATCACAAAACAAATATAGAAACTGCCTCGTTGGTCGTGTTGGTTGCAAGTGCGACTGCCGATCGGGAGGTCCCGGGTTCGATTCCCGGGTCGAAC
>DWEJ01002653.1:0-11222 GCA_018245835.1 Mysoria sejanus stolli | reverse complement strand
GGGCGCAATGGCGCTCTTTGGGGGAGGCCTATGTCCAGCAGTGGACTGAGATAGGCTGATGATGATGATGATGAGTCAGATTAGACTAACACATATATGTAAAAATGATAATATATTACTAACGATATTATATTTAAAAAAAACTACATTTTATTTAAACGAGTATTGATAATCGATTGCTCCGGTAACTGAAAAATAAGAATTACCCATACCTGTTTTAACCTACTTTTATCTCGCATATTCTCGCATACTCTATCCTCGCAATTTCGCAAAAGTGTATGGCGTCTTCACGATATTATGTTGGCAGGAATAATCCGATACTTGGCAGCGGTTTAACAATTTAACATACATAAAGTGTAAACAAATGGGACGTCCAATATTTAGATGCAATCGCATCTTTACCGATGAATGTTCCAAAGGGTGATTCTAAAAGGTATTTTCGGAATTTTTGGTGAAGTAATAACATTTTTTATTTTTTAACATTTCTCATTAATTCACGGCCACGGATCTGCAATTCTAGTAACGTCAAGCCATTATTGTGAAACTACTTTGTATTTCATTCATACTTATTTAGTTGTTATTTACCCGAGTATAAGAGAAGCGAACAGGTCCATCCACAGAAGTGGAACACATCAGTGATAGGACTAATACTAGTAAATAATAAACAGTACTCCCATTGCTGGAGTCTTGTTAACAAGAAGTATTATTATTACATTCATCTCTCCAGATCCTTATGGGGTGAGCAGTTAATAGTAGTTAATAATAA
Organism: Mysoria sejanus stolli; assembly: GCA_018245835.1. NCBI lineage: Eukaryota > Metazoa > Arthropoda > Insecta > Lepidoptera > Hesperiidae > Mysarbia > Mysarbia sejanus. Next base: position 10,456 of record DWEJ01002653.1, on the reverse strand, counting down.
TACGAACAATAATGTTACTGCTGCCGGTTTGTTCACTAAGCCTTTCGTAATAAAATATTGTTATAAAAATGGTTATGTAATTAACCAGCGTAAATGTTGGTAATTTGGTACATCTGATTACCTCATATCATCAGCCTTATTTCAATCCACAGCTGAACACAGGCACCTTCTTATAAACAACCTTATGCACGTTGATAAAGAGTTTTTGCTCATAATATGGACTTGAACCATATATATTTTTTTACATATTTGTATTAGCATTCGTATGTATATTTATATTTGCATATCTTTGTACTTCAATTTTTGTACATGCAGACCAAGACCAAGTTCTGGTATTTAAAGGAGACCAGTTACGGGGCATTTCTGTTATAATGGTTGTACTCGTATATCTCAGACAAATTTTTATCTGAAATACCATCTCAGATAAATTTTGTATCTGGGATGATATTTCTATTAAGTACATATTAATATTAAACTGATTTGGAAATCGACAAAATTCGGAAACTTTTTAGTAAAATGTTTGTTCTTATTATAATGTCAATGGTGCTTTACGTTATATTAACTGCATCACAATGTCATTTAGGCAGACCTACCGATATGTAAAGATACAAATTCATGTAGATGAAATTTGAGATAAATCAAACGCCGTGATAAAACACACTGCAGCTAAAAGTCAGATCCGGTGACTTAAACTTGGACTTAAAGGGGAATATGCCCACTCTTAGTATTAACAATTCAATTGTGAGTTTTGTTAGATCCGCTAAGAATATTGATCAGGGGGACGAAATCATCTTTCCTGTCACGCACGTATTACTGTTCTTGGTACTATCAAATATTGTTGGGGGTATTCCTGTTGAAATATGGATGCGGTAATAAAAAAAAGCAAATATTGCTGGTGGACGCGGTGGGCGGTATGCGGATCACGTCGTATACCATCACGAACGGACTCGCTGATACTCGCATTCTAAACCGTTTGTAAGCGGCAACTACTAGCTGTTTCGTACTTGTAAAAAACTTAATATAAAAGAAAAATTTTTGTTCAAACTTTCATACTTGTACGAATTTTCTTATACCTCAAATGAATTGATTCAATAATCACAATGCAAAGCTGAGATATCTATTTAATTTCATAATAATTCATGAGGCCTTTGTTAAAATTGAAGATCTTTAACTTATTACAAGATAATTTGAGAAATACGTGTTTCCAATTTTTCGTGATCACTTAATACAAGTATCTACGTATATATCAAATAATGTTAAATTTAATATCATATTAAAAATTAGGGCTGCCTTTAATATAATTATGTTAAAGCTCAAACTGCGCAGTCCCATCAAAGCGTTTTTGTAATACGCGATTCCATTTCTTTTCAAATATTTTAAGTATTCCATATTTACCAGCAAACTTTCCTCATTACAATCGACTTGGGCATACCTAAAGGCACATAACATTATAATTTTAGATACGAGAGTTCTGTAAATGTTGACTTGAGTCGGGATATTCTCGCAAACATAGTTTTCACTCGCAGTATGTTATTGTTATTTTACATGCGAGCTCTCGATATTTTTTGCTTCACACTTCCGTATATATAAATATGTCAAACTTGTTACATTGTGACAATTTAGGTAGCAGTGACGGATACCTCAGTGTTTCGCGCTTCGCATTCTTGGCATTGTTGTACAAAGTGAAAGTTCTTTTGCTGTACATTCATGTTTATTATGCGAATAAATTATTATTTGCACGGGCACTAGCAGCCAAAACTTATATCTACTAATGTTTATTTGCATAACAGATATTGAATGGAATGCCGCATTTGCATCGCTTACAGAAATGAAAGGGACATTCAGATTCAAGGCAGCTTTTGACAATCGCCAATAAGCGCTTCCTGCGCCGACGTCAGACATGCTGCAGGCAACTTCTCCCACGTAACCGCAGCTTCGTAAGCGGATTTTGAGTTATGCTCATATGAATATTGCACCGGAAATTTTAAATTCACCATAAATATTCGCGACACTCAAATAAATATCACAGTTATGAAAAACACAGTTAAGATAAATACTATAGTGTATAATCGTTGGTAGTACCTACATAAATAGTTAAAAAAAAACTAAATAAACATGATTTATAGCACATCGAACTAAAAAGTAAAGAATAATTTAAATAAATGTAGGTTTATTTACCTACCAGTGAACCAAAATATAAGTATAAATATAAAAAAAGCATGGGGTGCTTCATGTCACCTATTTTTTCATTTATGTATATATATATAGACTGCCTCGTTGGTCGTGTTGGTTGCGGGTGCGACTGCCGATCGGGAGGTCCCTGGTTCAATCCCCGGGTCGAGCACTACAAAATTTTCAAATTTAGAATTTCTAGTAGTGGTTCGGAGTCTGGAAGTATGCCCGATGCATGGCAATACTCACAAACCTCACCACCTATTCCATAGTGGGACTTAAACGTGACCGGTGAATTGTGAGAATGTTCTGCATTCCTCTGCCTACCCTCTCGGGGATTACAGGCGTGAAGTTATGTTACTATTACAGTATGTGTTAAAATAGTAACATCAACCTAGAATTGATAGTATTAAGTGGACCTAGACTTTTGTTCAACATATCAATGCTTTTGTCGGTTCTATCCAGGAGACAGTGTAACTTTTGTTTATGCCATACAAGTATAATTTATTACAAAAAAACTAACATATTTGATTCATAATATATTTTTTTTATAATAATAACATAGATATTTGTTTCATTTATAGTAATTGCTGACTATTACATTAACAGTACATAATTACATATGAGTAAATAACATAAAATATAGTTACTTTGTGATGTTATTATAGAAAAAGTTGAATATTTTCAAATATACTTAAATATGTTAAATATTTAAAGGGTGGATTATGGCCACATTGTTAAACCATGTAACCTTGGCACTAGAAGGAAGCCTGTGAAATACATGAGGATCTTACGTATAATCATATTCCCACAGACAGGCCTCCATTGATTATGTCTTAGTTTGTGAGTGTTTACTATGATCAACCTAATGTTTGTATCATATCAGTCAAGGATTTGCATTGTTTATATTATTCAAATACAATAATTGTAATTTCTATATAAACATTTTAGTATTTGCTAAGTTATGTTAGTTGCCAGCATCCTTAGTATGGATGATAAAAGTTTAAGATGATAGAATATTTCATAATCGTCATGAATTTTTCTATGCAACATATTGCAGAATTCAGGCTAGACATTTTTATTGGAATTTAATTTGAAGAGGTTGGTAATTGTCAAATATCGGAAGTATGTTTTATGACTTGTTTTCATAAGATACACACTTCAGTTGTATGTGAGGTGTGTGATATAAAAATTTGTATGATAGCCTTGCAAATAATTTATGTATATTGTTAAAATAAATTTAGTTTATCTGTTTATGAACATTCTTTATATGTCACTAATTTACTGAATAATAGTGTTTGAAGATATAACAAATGTGTATTTAGTAGATTTCAATTGTAACAATGCAGGAATTAATTTCTTTTTTATGTCTAGCTATTCACAGGTGTGTACTCACAGATGAGTGTTGTAACAGTAATATCAACATAATTATATATTTGCTTTTAATAAATAATTAGTAAGTTTGATATTAACCAAAAATTTGTATGCTATTAAATTCCAGTTACACATTAAGCATGCCAACCTTCCTGACTCCTGGAAGGCATGGCTATAGTGTGCGGTTTTCCCGCACACAGCCAAATGTCCTGGCAGTGGCGACCAGCCAGTATTATGGACTGGCTGGTGGTGGCACACTGTTCTTCCTGGAGCTGGCGCCAGATGGCACCACTATGCTTGAGCTGCAGAAACTCGAGTGGAGTGATGGGTTGTTTGATGTGGTATGTTGTATTTATCAATCATATTTTATGAATTTTACTAATTTACAAGAGTCAGAAGTTACAGAAACAAACAATAATTTATAAATAGGTATTTTAATAAATCAAACAATAATTTATAAATAGGTATATTAAAAAATTGTTCCAGTTGTTTTTAATTCATTGATAAAATACATATCTTGAAGTTTTGCTGAATACAACATTTTCTGCTTACATTTACCTTTATACAAGAGAATCCATACAAATGTAGTTACGTGTGGCCAGTTGTTCACAGGCACTTAAGAGGCTTACCCGTTCATTTGTCTTTTACCTTCACATATAAATAGACTGTTGACTTGGTCGATGTATTGTTTACTGGCTGTATCGAGGCCTGTTGATGATACTTTGGGATTAGGATAATCAGATTTATATTCACGCCTGATAGTACCCGAAACATTAAAAAAAAACGTTTTGTGTTAAAGAAATCTTGTTTTGCGTTACACTTGCATTATAAGAGCCGGGACTGCTTAAAATGGCAAAATTTTAATAAAAATCTAGTGAGCAAACATAAAAGAGTCTTTCAGTTTCTGTCAATTTCTCAGTCAAGCAAAGAATTTTTAACGAATGGTGCTGTCATTCTGTGTACAGCATATTTCAATATAGTGTATATGAAAGTTATTAAATGTTAGAAATGTTTAAAACTGACAATGACTGTTCCAGAGAACGGTGCTGTCATTCTGTGTATAGCATGATTCAATATAGTGTATATGAAAGTTATTACATTGTACAAATGTTTGAAACTTCCAGACGTGGTGCGGCACGTCGGAGGAGGTGGCGGCGTGCGGCGCGGGCGACGGCGCCGTGGTCGTGTGGCGCAGCGGTTGCGCGGCGCCGCTGCGCGTGCTGCGCGCGCATCGCAGCGAAGTGTGCTCGGTGGATTGGCCGCGCGCGCACCTGCTCACCGCCAGCTGGGACACCAGCGTCAAACTAGTAAGACACACTTATGTCAGAGAGATATTTTTTTTTTCAGAAATCGCTCTGGTAGCGATAACGCCGCCTTTTGTGTCCTTAGAAGTTAAATATTATTATGTTTTTCTCTATCATATCCTGTTGGTGTACAAATAAAGAGAATAAATAAGTAAATAATAATAAACAACATGAAATAGCTTCGTTAATTAGTCTTACAGATGACAAAATTATTTTTTTAATAAATTTTATTTTATCGATTTCGATAGTTATCGATTGAAGTGATTGTAAGTGAGTATAATTTTAAGTGTAATTTTAATGAGGAAGAATGTTAAATGTTGTGTATACATAAGCGTTTCATTGAACACGCAATTTATTTGACTTGTTCTAGTGGGATCCAGAGACCGAGTCCTGTCTGAACACATTCGCGGGACACTCTCAGCTGGTGTACACCGCCGCCTTCTCGCACCATTCGCCAGGGACCTTCGCGTCCGTGTCCGGCGACGGCCACCTCAAGCTGTGGACGGTCACGGAGCCCGTGCGCCCGGCCGCGGCCGTGAAGGCTCACGATGCCGAGGTATTACGGACGTTCCTTGATCACTTTAGAGGAATATATAAAAATATATTTTATTGTATTCTATTTAGTTTTACTACCATATAAGTAATCAAAGCGCTAAATGTTCTAATTGATTGAGGGATTATTTTGCGAAACATGCTGAGACTATATTAGAACGCTTACACAGGTAATTTTAGGCAGACAATGGTGGTCTCGAGGAAGTGTTCCTACTGGTACACTGGTACACATGTCCAGGTGCTGTCGTGTGACTGGAGCCGCACGGAGTCGCACGCGCTGGCCACGGCCGGCTCGGACGGGCTCGTGCGCGGCTGGGACCTGCGCAGGCTCACCTCGCCCATGTTTACACTCAAAGGTCTGTGAAGTGCTTCATATATTTAATATCATTACGAACTAGTTGTGCCAGCGACTTCGTCTGCGTGGAATTTAACAATGGAAGTAGCCTAAGTTACTCCTTATTACATCAGCTATCTGCGAATGAAAGTCCCATCAAAATTGATCCAGCCGTTCTAGAGATTAGCTGTAACAGTCAGATATAAATTGTAATAAATGTTACTTTGGTATACGTACTGAGTACACATTTATATGCATTAGTAAAAAGCGGTTATTTTAATATTACAAACAGATCGTCTAATTTTATTTATATTTATAGATAAAAGCTAAAAGATAAATAGATTCTTTTATTGTACTTTTTTTACAACTTTGATCATTTAACGAAAGAATATTTCGAAGACGATTTCGAAAAACTATGTAATATTTATGAAAAGCAGTAATTGTATTATTAATTTTAAATTTATCATTACAGGCTGTGAATGTGCTGTGAGGAGAGTGCAGTTCTCGCCGCACTCGCCGTCGGTCTTAGCGGCCGTGTCGTATGACTTCACTACAAGGTAATTTCACATTTATATTTAGAGTACTATAGTGTATATTTCAATGGCGGAAAGAATCACACATCTTTAAAAAATATTTGGCCTACCTGAAAACCATTTTTTATCTCAGTGTTATGGTCCTGTTAAATCCTATTGCAGTCAATATAAATTTTCTACCGATTTTCCTAAATTTTTCTAAGGTTCTTTATCATCATCATGAACATATGCCTCAGGTTTTTGTATTAGTGCATTTAATACAAGGGTCAGATGCAGCCAATGTAAATATGTTGGTTGTCAGCTTTTTAATCAAATATGTTTGCATCCCTTGTGGATGGAATGTTTAATTTATATTTCCTAAAATATTTTTGATGCTATGCTTATATTGACGCAACTAGTTCAGGGTTACCATTTCAGAACTTCAACCACATGTAACAGAATTTCGACATATTGACCTTAAGGGTCCCAAAGATCCAAAGAAATTGTGTGGGGTTACTCCGCTATATTTAACTGTTATATGTATTTGGCAGAATATGGGATTTAAAACGCGGCTGTGATCCCTTGGAAACGATCCGACATCACTCAGAGTTCACATATGGCCTGGACTGGAACGGTCTGAGGCCCCATCAGGTAGCGGATTGTGGCTGGGATTCCCTGGTCCACGTGTTCACTCCGAGGTCGCTTACTTGAGTAACAGAAATGGTATGTACCAGACATTGACCCACATTAGTTCATTACAGATAAACTTTCCCGAATTTCTTCACTTCTGAAAAATCGAACAACACGAAAAATATTAATATTAGTTTAATATGAATGTAACTAAAATTAAGAGAAAAACAATCACTGTAGTGTTGAACTTAAACATACCACAAATAAATTGTTAATAAATAATGTTGTTGAAAATTACTTCATATGAAAGTATGATTTATAAAACGCATATGTTATTTTCAGAGAAAATGAATTTTCATCTGCGGTGGCTGTGTGACAAAATGTACTGTGCCAAATGGTATGTTTGAGAATTAAGAATGTTTGTATTGTTCGTTAAACATGGTGCAAAGGTTGGGAAGAAACAGGGATATTGTAGGGTAGATGTGTTTGGACAACATAGGGTTGGATGTATAATTTACTTATTAATAAACACTGATGTTTTAGTTATCTCATGCTGTCTCGTTCCTGCGAATATCATTTAAATTATGACGAAAAGGGACAGACTATTGAATATATAAATCGTTATCTAATCACCTCTTTTTTATCGTGTTCATGAATAAGTATATTAATGCGTCATTCTGAACGTAACAGGTTATTGTTATGTTAGCCGTTTCTCTTAAGGGCCTCTTTTTGATATGCCATAATTATCGATAGCGGCAAATATGCTTGAATACTTAGAGAATTATATTGGTTTTTCGTCTCAGGAGCTTGACTTTCTGTTCCTGTGGGAACTTTTTTGCTGTAAATTTGCAAGGTTTATCCATTATTAAAGCTCATCCGCAATGACCATTGCTGTTATTCTAGCGCTCAATTTAAATGCAGATTACTATATAACATGTACATAGAGTATATATAATATAAATTTGTTTGCATTCTGTAAATTTTCTGTACTATGTCAAATACTTAAGTAGATTATTTAGTGTAAAGTAAGAGATGTTATAAATGTTATTATTATTTTGTAAATTTTGTTGTTATGTATTCGTTCCACTTGGTATATTGGTTGGGGCTTGAATAGATTTATATGTCCGCAAACAAAACATCGAAAAGTAAACAAAAAACTTTAATATTAAAATTGTACTCTTTCGCAAATCTAATAGAAGCGCTACTTGATTAACGTTTTGTTTAAAATTATGTATGGGCTGGTGTTTTTATGGAATTATAAGATGTACAAGGGAAAAGTATTACTTATATTTTATGTGTTAATTCAACACGAAATTTAAAAATGACTGATTTAAATATAACTTTTGGGTAAATATTATTAGTGTACTTCTTTTTTTCCATTACATTTTATTACGTTTATTTACATTTTATAATATATAAAAGCACAAACTGTTTTCATGCATTTTCATATGACACATTTTAATGTACTTTTTAACTCACTTCAAGTAGAAAAGCTAGGGTTCATTAACTTATTTGACATTCCTGATATATTTCGTTTACTTTTGTTGAAAATGACAGTTTAATAAATAAGATTTTTTGTATTCTTGATTTGTAGATAAGTACTTTGTTATTATTATATGCCTCAAATAACATAGTTGACTTTTAATTAACTACCTGATTTGTTAATGAAACAATAAATAAAGAGGGAAAATAAAAAGTTTGTTTTTAAACATTTGTTATTTTGCATAAATATAAAGAAAATAGCGGTTACTGGCACAATTCGTAGCAATAACAAATTATGAATGAACGACATCTATCGAAAAATAAAAGTACTTTTATTACATCATGTTGTTTTTTAATCTGCGTATTCTGCCCTCTATGGATGTTAACATGTAGTACATAATTTTTAAATCGTGCTTGTCATGGTTTTTACGAAAATCAGTTGCACTAAAAGCAATATTCAAAGATGGCAGTGTATTTAATTCTGTATACATTTGTATTGTTTGACAGCAGTGATCTTGTCTTCCGCTAGGTTTCATGGTGCAAGCTTCAATTAGAAATTTGGACATAGGTGATGTATTGAATATACCATCACCGGGTGGCTTTACGTGTTTCTTCACTGCAAATACTAAAAAGCATAACAAAAATTAATTAATTCTCGTTGCTGATTGAAGTCGACCAGTTACGAGATCTACTTAGTATGGAAAATTATTTATTTTACTGGCAACAAAACTATTCGTTTCATTGCAAATGAGTTGCAGCAATGTCGGATTACAGTTATGTGGTTAGACAAACGAGAAACAATTTTAAATCGTTGTCAAATATCGCCACCGTGCAATATTGTTCATACTCACAGTTTTCCCGGACACGATCAAGTTGTTTGTTCAACATATTGCCGTAGTATCGGTACGACGTCGCCAAGTACGATCTGAGGTATTCTTCAACGTTTCCTGCAGAACAGATCTACTATATAATACAAGAACACATATTCCTTACCATGTTACTTAAAATTGAATCAAAAATAGGTGTTAGGCGGTGTTAGCGGTTAAAATCTCCTCCAGACAACCTCAACTGGAGCAAGTTGATATAAAGAAGATAAAGTTGACAGAGCATACAAAAGCGTACATAAAAGCGGAAACCAATAATTCTCAACTGCCTTGTTGTTCGTGTTGGTTATAAGTGCAACTGCCGATCGGAAGCCCCTGGGTTCGATTCCCAGGTCGAAAACTACAAAATTTTCTAGTAGTGGTTCGGAGTCTGGATATGTGCCCGGTGTATGGCAATAGGTTTACCACCTATTCTATAGAAGAGGAGGAAAGAAGAGGATAAAAGAGGAAGCATTTAAAGAGCTTTCCTTAAATCCATTTAAATCCATTTAAAATATCCTTCCATTTAAAGATCCTGAACGTGTTATATTTATAAAATTGGAGAACTTTCTAGAGTTACGCAAAGTCTCCTTACATTTTTTAAACAGGAGTTTTTTAAACGTTGTGGAGAGAAACCTACCAAATGCAAATTACCATTACAATGTTGATTAAACCAATCTTAGAAATTATGAAAGCGCGCTCGCCTACATTTCGTTAACGAAAAGATCGGAAGACTACGATTGTGTGTTCGTAAAATTATGCATAGATACATAATAAACGAATTTTATAATAACTTTAAACGAAAATTACTACAGATTTTATCCTGATATTTTAATTCAGAACAGTTGTGATATATTTATACAACTAGGATCATTTGCGTGACTAGAAATTTTCTTTTTCCATTATTTTGTATTACCTAATTAAAAAACCATTGGCACATAATTACAAAAAATGTTTTTGCAATTGCTAACTTAATTATGGCGACAACCGTAGGTATACAACTATTAGATTCTTATAAATATTGATCAGATGAAAATTAATTATTAGTCAATATTAAAACATATTACATATATTGATAAAATTTTTAGCCAAAATTAGTCAACACTAAGATATAAAATGTTTTGTTAAGCCCATCTCTGTATAATATTTATAAAGCAACTTCACACCTGTAATCCCCGAAGAGGTAGGCAGAGGAATGCAGAACACTCCCACGTTTCACCGGTTACGTTTACG
>DWEJ01002652.1:0-11222 GCA_018245835.1 Mysoria sejanus stolli | reverse complement strand
CAAATTAAAACTATTTTATTTCTCTGCCTACCCCGTGCGGGACCTGGCGTGAATATATGTATGTATGTATATATTTTATTTATTTACAGGCAAATGTCCCAAATGTATTTATTATGTTTTTCGACTTTTTGAAATAGTTTCACTTGTAGGAAAATTTAAAAAAATATTTGCACTTATTGGCATACTAAGAAACAAAGTGTACAACATCAAGTTACTATGTCAAAGTAATGGCCGCATGAAGTCATAAAGTTTTACGAGTTATTCTTTAGCGTAATTACTATAAAATCGTGGCTAATTGAACTTTCTTTGTTTTTTGCCATACGTCGCTGGATTGAAATATATTTATTCTTTAATTTACTGCATAACATATACATATATATGTCACGACGAATACGTGGATCTAAACCACAGAGTGTGATTAAGAAACTATTGTTAGACGTTGAATTGAATTATAATACCTGCAACTCTTTTTTATATCTACTGGAAATGGGCTTCCCTAGTGGTGAGAGACCAGGAACATATCATTGCTCTAATGCGGATATGAACGAACAGATTAGTAGGAACTAAGATGATCTTCAAGTCTTTTGATAAGTTTTTACATTTGTTATACAACGGTAACAACAGGTCGTCGCAGTCGTAGAACAATGACGGATCTGATATTTTCTAACTTTTCAGAAGAGCACTTTGAAGTTTTGTTTTTATGTTAAATAAACAAACAAATCCGTCGGTGTTCAACTCTGTATCTCGGTTGTTTAATACAGACTTAGAAAAACGTTTTTGTTTTATAATAAAGTTAAGTAAATTAAGTATTTCGAGTAAAAGTACGCCAAGTAAGATTTTTCTGAAAAAAAAACAAATCCGTCTGCGGCTTGTGTCTGCGTCAATTACGACTGCGACGAGGTTTTGGTAGTTCAATGTGCCAGGAAACGCTTGTAAAACTTAGCCAGTGGAAGTTACACGTCCAATTTGCGATGTGCAACCGAGGCATGATTATGACTAAATGCCAACTGCAGTTACAGCTATTCAACTGCTATTTCTGTTTATATCGTGAATCAGTAGTTACTTTAGAAGGTTCTGTTTAAGTCGAAAGGATGTGGTTTCCGTTCCACTTGGGTAATTCAATCCCCTAGGCGAATTAACTAAGTAAGTAACTAAGTATTAACTAGGCAAATGTGCATCTCTTAGTTATTTTTTTTGTTACACCTTAAACCAATGGGATTTTCTTATTAATACTAGGTAAGCAGTATTATTTAGTGTTACTAAATTTACTAGACTTATTAAGACTAACTAATTTAATGTACTATTTGTAATTTTACGATAAGTATTCCTAATATACTGCTCAAGACTAGACAAGACTAGCAAAATGTCCATGGACGGTAATGGCCACTCGTAATATATGTATATCCTTAATATCTATCTTTCTCTGGGATTTTTGTTATAAGAAAAAACATTGAAATCGCATTTAAATTAATTCAGGTTGTTTTTCATATTGGATAAGCACAAACGAACTAATTTAATTAACGAATTCGACCTTGCAGTCGGCCAAGTACATATACATAATTAAATTCCAATGAATGAATTGACGCCCTCTTTCTGCTCCAATGCATATCGATGTGATGTTACAGGTTCTCCATTCTCCATTCTCCAATTCTGCATTATCTATAGACAAAACGCGTGCCCGGCAACGCACGGGTGGAATAAACTGAGGTTAATTATGAAACGAGATAAAAATACGATAATTGCCCACAATTAAACAATTATTGTTATGACAACGAACTCGACCATAATAACAGATTATTGACTGTTGTATAATGTTTATGAAACTTGAACTATATAAATGTACAAGTTCATTTTACACGATAATTAATTAACACAAAAATACCGAATTGTATTGTTACCTATCCATATCACAATATAGTTATAAATATACATTTCACTATCGTCCTGCTGTAGGTACTAGTCGAAGCATATACCTAGATATCCTTTGTAATTCTTGGTAGCAGATCAACTTTAATTTTTGACAAATAGACAATAATGGCAGCGAGTTTCGTCTTAAAATGTTTAACCAAAAGTACTCGTCTAATAATATATCTAATATTTATTTAAACTTTGAATGAAAAGCCTAAGCGGCGTAGTGTATAAGTATCTATTATAATGTTTTTTATCTTTAAAAATACCAGTTGTTCAAACGTCTAATATACTATCAGATTAAAACACTTAATGATTGCTAACTCATTTGTATATTTACAAATGTTCAGTGGGGCAGCGTGATTGATGTGACTGCTTAGTAATGTAAGTGTATTTTTTATCAAAATTCGTTTAACATGTTTCGTTAAAAAGTGTAACCGGCCAGTTATAGCCATTACAACGCAATGTCTCCTTACATCAGCTGTGCACAAACGAAAGTCATCCTCATTAACAAACAGGAAATGCATTCAAACCAAATGATGCCCTATGTCATACCAAAAAAGTTTAATTTTGTTTGTGTTTTTCGTCCAAAACCAGTTCGGACGCTAACCGACATTCGACGTTTTTATAAGATTGCCACAAACTAGTCGATTTCTGTACCATATTATTCACTTAACAAATCCCATGAAATATTAATTGTTCATATAGATGCGCTCTATGAAAATAAACAATGAACTCCGGCGCCAAAAATTTAATGGTTTAAACTAAAACTACATGCAACTTCGCCAGAAAAATTAAATTCAAGTTCAAGGTATTACCGCATAAAATACCATCAAAATGGGTGGAGCAGTTAAAATATAATTACTTTCGTATTTGTCATATGATTTCTTGATGTTCATTTGTTATGTGATAATATTCATAACAACGACCAATTTGTTGGATATGTAGCTTGTGGTTTATTAGAAAAATGTTATATAGGTACTGGAACGCTTTTACAGGAAAATCAACTTTTACATGAAAATTATTTCTAGCCATTAGCCACAATGTTACAATATAAAACGTAACATCACGCCTGTAATCCCAAAGAAGTTGGCAGAGGAGTGTATTACACTGCTACGTCTCACCAGCTAGGTCAACGTCTCAGGATGAGATAGCTGGTGAGCTTATTGCTATACACCGGGCACATGTCCAAGATACATGCATAAAACGAATATCATTCTTATAAGTAATCGTAAATATATTGAAACAAATGAATGCTCGAATAAAGAACATTAAAACAAAGGAACGTTCATCTTCTGTTCAATTTTATAGATTTTACGCGCTTTTGCTTAAATAGCATCTTATCCTACATGCTCAGTGAATTCCAAAACATTTTACCATAACACAGTGTAAATAACGAACATAGAAGTATCTGAAACGCTAAAGAAATCGCTACAATTGATAACCTACAAATAAATACAACATTGTAAACGTCGTACTTCCGAGTGAGACTTCCGGTGAAAGGTCTTTTATACCATCACAAATGTATGTCTCTCTAAATGTCGCTCCATATTCCAAAACGTGGTTGGGTTACTTTGTTTGAGGAAGATATGGAAAATTCCATTAGTCATTTACTAGCAACTAGGTCGGTCGATTATCTAACACTAAATCCAAACGCGGAATGCAAAACAAATATATTTGGTAACTTTATATTAATAATGTTCTCCAAATGTCAAGCAAGACTAATAACTAACAAATATACATTAAAGTATCGCCATTAAAGACTTTAAGATGTTTCTGGTGAGTTCTAAGTAATCCGTCATTAACCCGAATAACTAAATACATTTGGCTAGCGACGTTCCAAATGCATCGCTGGTATTCGTCGCGACTGCGATATCTAGTAATGTAACGTGTTACGTAAATTGCGAACTTAGGAAACATAACGTGTCGTTGATAGTATTAATTTATAGCTATTACGTGAGCTAAGGTAATAATTAGAATTATATATAGAAAAAACAACTTACACTACAATTAAAAGATACTCAGTAAAAAACACGAACACGTTTTATTATTTCTCTTAAACCTTGATAATGGTCTTTACATGTAAGGGAGCATTCAAGTATTACGTAATGCAATTTGGGAGGAGGGGGATTTTGTAAAACGTTACGCTGTGTTTTATTGCGACTTAGAAATCTCTTGTTCATTTATTATTTCCGCAAACAAAGTTATTTTAGGGACTTACCGGTACTTTACTTAACTTATTTGTGACTTTTAGATAGAAATGGTCATTTGAGGGATATCTACAGGGTACAGAAAAATGTTATGCTGCGTTACACTGGGGTAGGGAGGATCAAGAATTTTGAAAAATTATGTAATACTTGAACGCTCCCTAATGTACAAAATTGGAAGCAGGAAATCTGTAATCACCGAAACGGTAGGCTGAGTGTAATTCACTTTCACGTTTCACAAGTTACGGTTATGTCCCATCATCTAATAGGGGATGAGTCTCTTGCCTTGTACCGGGCACGAATCCAGACTTCGAGCTACTACTAGATATAGGAATATCTATTCTAGCAAGGAATATCTAATCTATCAAGCGCAATTGTCTAATTCCTATCATAAACCCCAAGTCCCAAAGTCAAAATCCAATACAGTGCCTCTCGATCAACAATGGCGCTTGCATCTTGTCCAACGGCCAGCTGGTTTTGAAAACTGTAAAATGCATTTTGACCAAAATTATCAAAACAAACTTAAGAAGAAAACCGTTAGTTATCGCCCACCGAAGGATCTTATTTTGTTTATAGCGACATCTAGTGACAGCTATGACTATTCATTTAATGTGTATTACTTAATGTCAAGCAGGTTGGTAATGTATGTAGGCGCTGCGTCCTTGCAGGTCGACGGCCCATAGCGCACCACTTTGCCACTCATGGTAATCGTGCATGGAATTCATATGGATTTGATTCCATTCGGAATATTCTTATATATGGTCATTGACATTTGTCTGATGTCTGCCCACGTAAAGACATTAGAGAGATAACCGGATTAATAAATACCTTAAAAGTATTTTTTATGTTGCCTACTTAGCAATGAATAAATCTCGCAAGAATGATGGTGGTGACTGTATATTGAATATACGGAATGAAGAAATTAGTTGCGGTTTTATGTTTTAATATTTGTAAACATTCATAACGCAAGACTGGGGAGTGGGTTTGCCGCGAGTGTCGTTCATATATCTTATTAGGAATGACGCCAATGCTATGTACAGGAATAACAATAGCTTCATGGCGCTGCTTGATCACAAACTAGCTCGAGCCATTGTCGTATTGACCAAACAGACGACGCACGCATACATTTTATATACGTAATCACATAGTTTTACAGTAAGGTTCGCTTACCAACGGGCGAGTCGATTGGAGTGAGTACTACAATGGAAAATAGAATACAACTGCGAAAGAACAGTTGTAATTTTCACATGCGATCTCACGAATACATGCATACTTATGTTTTACAAGTACATACACACATGTAAAGTGTGTATGTCGGTCGGCGATCGGAGTGAAAGTTGATGCACTTGAGTGCGGCTTCGAATCCGACCTCTATCATCTTAACAATGGTTTCCACTGAAAATAAACCTCTTACTTATAGATTATAGCTCACATGAAGATTTCTCGCGTTTTATTGTAGACGGCTTCTCATGTGTTTTGGTGATATCGCCATATGTGTAGTTGACGCTGGTTTTAATAAAACTATGCCTTATTATGACTAAAGTCGGCTTGATTTACGTTTTGCTTTCGGGATGCCCCGACTAGTGAATCAAGTCGGCTTTACAGATATTAAAGTGTAACGCTAGTGAAACATTTAACATTAAAAACTACGGCTGTTATCGAAACTGATGTAACAGCAATCTCTCAAAAAAATATTTAGTAAGGGTCATTTCCTAAAGATTCGGTTTATTTATTTAAATATATTTTTGTTGACCATTTATTTTGTAAATACTATAGTCATAGTTATACTATGAGTAGGGTATATTAGGTATCCGTTGCCCACAGCCCATATAAATAAATATATGCTACGAATGTCGCATGTTAAATATTACATTGAACATATCTCTTCTATAATTTGTATCTATTTTCCATTCAGGTAAGCCATCTTCTTTTCTTCCCACACAATGCACGAGCGTATGTACTATCAAATACTATCTAACAAAACAGTACGGTTTTATATACGAGTACAATACACACAGAGTAGTAAACGAGTAGTGGACTGCATGAACACAAATAAAGCATAACTATTATTGCTACAATATACGAGTACAACTTGATATATTTGAGCGGATATACAATTATCGATATTCGCCAGTGAACTGATAATGAAAATGTGCTTTCAAAATAACCAATGGAAATTTTGGCGTTGTGCCTGATAAAAAAAATGTATGTATGAACTGCACCAATTCAGCTCAATTTACAATTTAAACAGAAAAACGAAACAAAAGTAAAATCAAACATTGCGTAAATAACATTTTAAGCTCTACGCCGCTGTATACTTAAATATTTTCAACGAATTACTCACAAATTTCTGCTTTCTTTTTACAAACATAACTAACTCTACTTTTCTACGTCGATGAAATTGCGGCAATTAATTAGATTAGAAATAGCTAACTAATTGACAATGAAACATTTGGTATGCCGGTGATTAAAATTAATTCCTACGCTGATGTCGCTGCCGCAAAGAAAATAAATTGCTAGTAAATCTACGCATAGATTTAGATAAGCCCGTAGTTTATGTGTAATAAGTTTTAAGCACTATAGAGGTTTAGTTAGATATTTAGAAAATAAGAATATCTTGGAACAATGGAATATCTTGAAAATCTTGGAACATCTTGGTGAGCACCAAGAGAGCTTGTGTTATGGTAACTAGACGGCTGATAAACTTCAACTCTAACGATCAAATCAGACTCATTATGTACATTTCACGGATGGTATTGGTAGCGTTAATTACTTCGATTCCTGTATGACGTAGAACCATAAATACTGTTTCCGCTTGCATGGACATTTGTTATGGTATTGCGAGTCGGATTATAGATAGTCATGGTGTTTCATTATCACGATATAAACTGTATTATTGTTGATTACATAATAATACTATGTTTAATGTTAGAAATTTCATGTTTTATATATAAAAAAAATAATCCCATTTAAATAGAAAACGCATTTTGCCACTGGACAGGAGCGAAAAAATTACAGAGCAGCGCACAAAGTAGTGGAGAACAGAGCAGAAAAGGGCAGACCGATACTGCTGCAAAACGGCATAATATTAATTAACGAGTTAAGACTCGTAGAAAGTAAATCTCATTTCTAGAATAGTAGTTACACTTGAACTAACAAGAACCCAGAGACAACAGAACAAGTGACAAACAAGCTGGCAGTACGAGTCAGGGGTGTAGCAAAGCGACTAGTTCCACCGTTACGACGTACGAATACAAAATCGTACGTAAAATTAAATTCCATTACTAGCGCGGTTAGCGGCGCCGGGACGAAGGAATCCGATCCCGTTAGTAACGGGAACGGCAACTATTTACCACTTAATCGAACGACCAGCAGCCTTGCCAGTAGACGCGGCACATGTACTAAGCCACATACGATTCTCGGGACTTTTTACACGTGACGATCACCACTTGCTGCACTTTTGATGTCATGAATCTTTCTCAATCAATTTGAACTGTTTTGTTATTATTCTCTTGTATGATTATGCTTGCATGCTTACTAATAAATCCTATACCTTTTAGTATAGGACTTATTAGTATAGGACTTACTAGTAAGCACACAAATTATGTATGTTTTGGGCAGATTGAAACATGGTCATTTTAAATACATCATGTAATTTGTTATTTCAAATGTGATTAGCTTGTTTTTAGGAACCTGGTGACTTATGAACATATATATAATTACTTCTGAATATGTGAATACGCGTGAATATCACAAAAAACGTTTGCCATTGGTGGGAATTGAAAATACAATCCGCGAATACATTAGTCAAGGTCCACAAGCTGCTGTACCAATAGAACAGTTGTTTTGTATTAACAGCCGCTCTTGGTCAAAGAAAGCGCTCTTTTATTCTTTTGTTGTTGCTTAGTTCAGTGAGGCTTCCGGTAAGTAAAACTCCTGCATTTGCTGCAACGCTGATATGATTATAATACTAGCTGTAATCATATTTATCAATGTCCAAAACAAAGTGACTTTAAAGATATCAGTGACTACTCTCTGGTCATTTACCTTTTCACTTGCTTATAAAAGATCAGAAACCGTATAAATGTTTAATGAAAGTAGGCAGATGTGAAATAAGATGAGTGAAATGCAAGAGATAGTAATGACGATATGCGTGAAAGAACTTTATTCAGGCACGCATGGATAAATCTATGTATCTTAGAGTAATGTAAGAGGCTCAGTAAGAGAGACTATATTGTAAAATAAAACGAGAAAGTACGATAATAAACGAAGAACCCAGATATTTTACGGTACATTAGAAAAGTAGAACTGTTCACAATAAGTCATGGAGACACGTTCAATATTTGTCTAGACATATGCGATTATGGTAATCGGCATCGTCTGTTCCAAACGAAACAGTCTAACAAGATTTACGTAAAATACTATGTAATTTATACGGTAGTTTGATCGTAATTTGCTCACATTTTTACATTTGTAAAATTCATGAGATCAGTTAATCGTGGCAAATGCGATATTTGTTACTGCGGAACTGATCCAGCTAATACGTAACAGAAAAACTTAATTTGAATCTATTCAAATAGCTTTAGTGGCGAGTTCGTTAACCGTTCTCTATCGATCGTCTTCCTGGTATATTCAAGTTTTGTTTATTCTCCGCTAACACTATTAATTCCATTGTTTACATCCACATTCAATTTAGGTCGTCCTTCTTCAATGTTTTTTTTCAATATTAAGTACTTTACTTCAAGCTTCCATTGTGATGGTGACTGTGAACGTCTGTAGTCACTCAGGTTGCGAAGATTCTTTAAAGTATTTATTACTTTAAAGTGAGATACTTTAAATGATGATACTTTAAATGAGATAATTTACATAATGATAGGTATATTAAAACGTAAAAAACATTTAGCTACCAACTGTTACTATGATGCCAAAATATTTTACGCTGAATATTTAAATTCCTGTTTGATGTTTTAACGTTGTATTGATCAAGTGTCCTTTTGAATGTTTCACAAAACTTGATACATGTATGTACGTACACTTGGCCGTCAGACGTAATATGTTGATAGTATGAATTATTACAACAGGCATCAACAAAAACTGAAGGAGCAGAGAGGATACAATAACTGGTCGTAATACATTCCGAACGATGAAACTCTAAAAAATATTCAGAATAATAATATTATTATAATAATTATAATTGGCCGAGAAAAAAAATCGTTGGGAGTCATATGTGAAGAACAGGGCGTGTAGCAAACCTGTTTGCGAATTCACGGACTGGTTTTAATGATATTCAGACATGTCGTGGAAAGACACAGAATGTGTATCTCGAATATGGGCTCAAACACCTACAGCCATAGATTTATATAACATATATGAAGGGACGGACCTAGCGTGACGATGTATTTATAATGACAATAAAAATAACAATAGTGTGTGATAAAAAGTCGATAGCGATTCGATTTTTCTTTTCCAATAGTGTGTGAAAGTTGATTATAATTTTCGATAAGATATCACAATTCCCGGATGAGCAGATATTTGATTAGGTATTTCCGGTTTAGCTGTTTGTGTACTTTTACTTTGTTATCTCCGAAACTGAAACTAATAATGTTATAAATGTCATGAATTTCTGATTTGGTTATCTATTGTTATTAAGTAAATATATTTTGGCGAAAAACAATTCGCAAAATACGAATTTGAAAGAAAGACAAATATTTTTCTTCGCCTTCGCATGTTTTGTAATGGGGATGTCTTTGTTAGTGATTTTGAGACAGGCGGCGTGATGAAGGACGTTCCAATTTCAATTAGCTTCATAGGAACTCCGACATTTGACTAATAAGAATTCCGACATTTGACTAATAGGAACTTCGACATTTGACTAATAGGAACTTTGACCGATCACACTTGTCAGATTCTGATGAACTACGGTGACCATTTATTAATTAGGTTTATTATTAAGAATGTTTTTTCCGCAATTTCCATTATAAGGCTTTCTCTAGAAAGCCTTATAATGGAAATTGAATAGAAAGCCTTATAATATTCGATTTATATAACAGACAAAAAAGTTATCGAGTTTTATTAATTGAAATATTGAATCTTCACGATTCTACGCTTTTTGAAAGTGGGTGTTAATTTTGGTTCATTAGGTCACATCGGTCATTGTGTTGCTCATTATTCATAAAATCAGATATAAAGGAATAAAAAATATATGAGCGACGCTAAACCAGCTCTCAACTGGTTGACATCGACACACTTAAGAAAATTTCGGCTCGACGCGACACCGATCATGCGATTACCTGCATATTAAATATGGTTTTAAAATAAGATTATGTGCGGATAGACAAAGATACTAAATTAAACAGTGATCTATATATTATCTTATAGTACAGATTGACGTTTCATGGCCGTGATGATTGCTGCTGGTACAAACAAGTATGCTGTTAAAACATTTGTAAATCAAGAAGTTATTCTCTAGACATAACGCATGTCTAAATTTCACTTAGATATAGAAGAAAAAAACATTTGGTTATTCTAATTCTGGAACATGAGCAAGCGAGTACTGACGTATGAGAGTTTTTTAAATTGCGGTAAATTATTTGTAAACCTTGATCTTATTGTCAATTTAAAATAGAAACTTCATCTTCGCATTCATCAACACCACTGCTATCACCATTATAAGTCCGTATCTTTTCACTGCTGAAAATGGGTCTCCTTTCTGAATGAAAAGTGCAAGGTAGTTAGTTATTATAGTTTGCCATGCTAAGCCAAGTGTGGCTTGACAGACTTCGCACTTCTTAGAGAACATTATTTAGAACCGAAACGTGTATAAATTGTTGATACCACACGTGTTATTATCTATTCATATTTATTGTTGAAAGCACGAATGACATTATGTTAACATTGTCATGATAAACATTGTGAAATGAAATAAGGCATAAATTAAACATGAAACGGACTTAATAACAAAAGAAACATTAGACGTATTAAACATAACATTTTTCAAAAGTAAACACAAACTTGCATGGTTAATTTTGTGTCATATTTTCTTTAAACAAGAGCCATAGTTAAATGCAAATTTTGTACTGTTAACAAAAATTTCGTGATTTCGATATT
>DWEJ01002651.1:0-11223 GCA_018245835.1 Mysoria sejanus stolli | reverse complement strand
GCTAGTAATGACTGTGGTCCGTGACTGGTAACTAAATTAATTATTACGTTAATAAATTATTTACATCTGTATATTCATTTTTATTAATTAAGGAGTTTGGATTGATTGCGGACATAGAAATTATAATGTGCGCATATACGTAGATCACTAGCACCCGTAGTGTTATCATAGTACTCGAAGAATGAAGATACTTCAGAGAACGAATCAAATTCCTAGGCAAGACATCTAATGCGTGATCGGTATATCGAAAATTTATGCATTATGGTACTTACTATTTGTTATGTTGTATAATCATAATTTTATAGGTTGCAAGCGCGACTGCCAATCGAGAGGTCCTGTGTTTAAATCTCGGGTCAGGCACTACTGGATTTTTCTTATTTAGATTTTCTAGTAGTGGCTCGGAGTCAGAATTTGTGGCTGGTGTATGGCAATAGGCTCATCACCTATTTCATAGTAGGACGTGAAAACGTAACTGGTGAAATGTAGGAGTATACCACACTTCCTTGCCTACCTCTTTGAGGATTACAGGCGTGATCTTACGTATTTGGATTTGTAAAGAGAAAGTTTAAAACATTTTTCAATTGAACATATTATCGAAATAAATACGGTTATTAGACGTTTTACAACAGCGCACAAATAAATTACTCGGGAATAAAAGAAAGAACCCCAAACCAAGGATTCTAAAGAAACACGTATATACTTACAGTCTCACTTGATGCAGGAGTACAGTGTATAGCAAAACTATGGGTTAATGGTTAAAAAAATACTAGACGCTTCTTGCCGTCGGAAAACTGAAAGTCAAATAAACCGAACTGCGCGTGTGAATATCGAATGCCTTATAACTCTACATATACCTGTACTGTAACATTATACAATTATTAGCATACGCGGGAAAATTCGCGTCATAGATACTTATTGTCCTTATTGATTCGTGTACGTTTTTATTCCAGTGTAGAAACTTTTGTATTATTTGGAAAATGTTAATGCCTTAAACCAATTTCATGTAATAACTGTACGACTTGCAACTTTCGTTTTTCGGAATGTAGCCTATGAGACGGTTAAATGCATATTGTTAAAGTATCGAAAGGAGCAATTTAGAAACTTAAAAGGCGTGCAAGTTTCTTAACAAGGTTTCTTCAAAGTAAAGGACTTGCAAACATTTGTGATTTGGAATTGTAAAAGTGCGGTAGCTGCTTTATACGAGGTAAAAATATTTTGTAACTCACGTTACCCGTGTTGCGGCGGAGAAAACATTCCCGACTCTGTGCCGGGATTCAGGATGTCGAAAGAGATAACCCCGCACTGGCAGATCGCGGTCTGTCTAGGCACAGCAAAAGCGTTGGCCGCTTATTGTCAGCAGTGAAGGCAGCACGAGAAATTGTCCCCAACCCGGCCATGTGTGCGGAATATAAGCATAAATCCTAAGAGGAGGCCTACCTCCACCAGTGTATTGCAAAAGGTTGATGATAATGACCCGAGTAGTGCTATGTTATATTCTAAAACACTAGACTATCACTGCTTTTAAACTTAAGCCAGTATGGAGACATGGGTTTTAAAGGATCAGATTACACCTTTTGTGAAGTTATTGTTAAGTTTTATTATAAAAATAAAACATATGGTTACAAGCATATTATATATTTTTTTATAATAATTAAGAATAAATTCTTACATCACGAGTTATAAAATAAATACATTTATTGCCTTAAATTAAGTCCAAAAGTACTCTGTACAATTAATGTTAGCGATGTACAAACGAGAACGACAAGTAAAAAATATCCAAAAACAAAAAATAAAAATAAAAAAAGGACCTTATCGTGAAGTCAGTTAAGTTTCCACAATTACTCTCCATGTGACAAATCTACGAACAACTTAACAAATTGTGTCAGAATCACAACCAATAGTTTGCATCTTAATTTCATCTCTTATCCAATATTACACAAACTATTTTATATCATTGCTCTTCGCTTAATCCTAAAACAAGAACCATTGTTTACCTTACATTATAATTACAATTAAATTAAGACTATCTAATTTCTAGCGGGTGTCTTACTGGACAGTTGTGCCGTTGCCCAGAGCCGCGCCGCGCGCTGCCGTGGCGTCGCGCCGGCGCCGGCCGGGGTCAACGCTTCGTAAACAAGGCATTATATACCGAAGGCCACTGTGACATCCACAATGTGCGACTACTAACCTAGCATAAGAACTTGCCCTATGTATATCTACTATCAAACGCGATTGTTCCTTTCCGATAACATTGGCATTGTTCGTACAGATTTTGTAGACAATAATAAATTAAATAAAGACAGTTCAAAATAATATCACGAAATTAAATTCATGTGGCAAACGATATGGCATCAGAGTTTTTTTAAGTACCTTTAATTATTTATAAGTAAGACTATCTTCAATTTGTTCTGCACTCCTGTCTCGAACTAGATGAGGATGCATACAAAAATCCTGTACTTGCTCTTATTGTTACGTTTAAGAGTTTATAAAAGGTATGGAAGACAGAAACACATTGCTATCAGATCAAAAAAAAATAGTAATAACATAGTTGTTACATTAAACTAGTAAATTAGTTCCAGGAGTTATACTGGCCGTTGAGCCAAAGTAATTAAAATAAAACCAATTCACTAATAATAAAAACTAAAACTAAAATGGACAAAAATTATTACACAATAATTATGTACTTCATTCACAAAAGTAACCAAACAGTGGACTCGATTGTTACACATACACTTTAACACAGGGTCGGACATTAATTTCAAAATTGACTAGATATCTGTGTGCATAGGAATCATATATAAAAATAGCTAAGTAAAGGAACCAATACACTGAATTTCTGGCGTCTGTGTATAAAAAAAAAGATATAACTATACTATTGCCGTAAGCAAAAAAATATGTCTAAAACTGTACTTTAAATTATGTAAGAGTACACAATAACACTTCTAGATTTGTACAATTTGTACAAACTCTTCCACATTTGCTAACGTAAAAAAATTATACTCAGTCAAGAATCTAGAATAACGTTCTAGGCGAAATCGAACCGCTAATAGAAAATAATAAAAACGCTATGCAAAAGTTGACACATTTCAATCTTGAAAAATCTCACAACAATAAGTGGGACGAACTAAAACCGCTAACAAAATATTTCGATCTGTCAAATTCACCGGTGTATAAAATCAATACAATATTAAGTACGTTCGCGTCCGTCGCACGCGTCGAGTACACTGCCACTGGGCCGCCGGTCGGGGCGGTCGGTCCGCAACACAAAAGAACGAATGTTGCAAAGAGCGAAGAGAGGAGTCCGCCGCGGGTCCGCACATCACTTGGACGGCTGGTAAGGGGGGTAGCCCTGGTGAGGCTGCGCGGCGCGACTGCCCGTTGCGTACAGCTGCTGTTGAAAGTTGTGGAATTGTGCCGCATAGTTGGGGTCCTGCGTGGACGGTACCGCGAAACCTTGTCCCTTGAATCCGGCTCCCGGACCGCCCATGGAAGGCGGCAGCGGTTGGGCGCCACCCATGCGCACGCCGGGGCCCATGCCGCCCTTGGCGCCGCGGAAGCCCGGGCCGCACATCCCGCCGGGGCCCGGTGCGCCGAACGGGTCGCCGGCCATCTTAGGCGGTGAATTGAAACCGGGCGGGTAGTGCGGCATGCGCAACATGGCGGGCGCGCGCATGACGCCGCGCATGCCGCCCTCCATGTCCATGGCGCGCGCGCCCGGGAAGTACTGCACGCCGCCCTTGCCGCTGTCCATCTGCATCGGGTTGGTTACCCGCTGCAGGAAGTCGAGACTGGGCGGGCCGCGCGGGCCCGTATTGCAGGCCAGCTGCGGCCGCGTCGGCAGGTACTGAATAGTGTTTGGTGCGCTCGCTTTTACTTGCACGTTGGCGCCGTTAAATGGCGGCATCTTGCCCGCGCCGCTCATTCGCGGGCCCATCATGGAGGCGTCGGGACCCATGGGACCGAGGGGTCCACCCATTGGCCCGCCGCCCATTTTCGGACTTAAATTCATGTCGGGTGGAAAGTCGCCGCCTCCCATCATTCCCTCCATGGGTCCACCCATTCCCGGTCCTCCCATGTTGTCCATGTGACAACCTGAAAATTTAGTACAGAAGTCCACATTAATAAAGAAGTATGGGATGAATTTTACAATTTCACTATTACCTTTACTACATATTTTAATTTTTTCTTGTACTTAATTTGTTATTATCATTATTTGTTTGAAATCACTCACCTAAGTCGTTCATCATCATATGAGGATGTCCATGTGGATGCATTGAGTGATGATGCTGCATATGGTGAGGACCAGATCCAAAAGGCCCCATGCCACTACCGTTTGGCCCCATGGGTCCCCCAGGGCCGGGGCCGCCTCCTCCTACCGTATTCGTCAACTGTTGAGACATTTGAGCGAGAGACGAAATGGGATCGAAGGAAGACGTAGATGTACCCATGGGGCCGTTGGGGCCCTGATTAGAATTGATAGGGATGTTATCTGGCCTGTTCATACTGCACGGTCCAGGGAATGGGCCCGGTAAACTTGTGCTGTTTGGACCTCCAGATAATGTGTTCTGCAAAACAAAAGAATCATAATTTGATGTAAAACATATTTTCTAAACAGTTAATTGAACATGAAAACAATAGTTACATCATAAATGTGCTTGGATTGAATGCTAACACAAAAAACTAATTAAAAGTTTATTAAATCTATTTAATCCCCATCATCACAAGCTCGTCCAGGACTTTATTAGCACATAGATGATGATACATTAGACACACCTCATTATTCGAAGTCATGTTATCATCCATACTAACAGACGTTGGCGCAGTAGAAACGATACTACAACTGCCCTTGACGCTGCCTGCACAAGACGATGCTGAAG
This sequence comes from Mysoria sejanus stolli, assembly GCA_018245835.1. Classification (NCBI taxonomy): domain Eukaryota; kingdom Metazoa; phylum Arthropoda; class Insecta; order Lepidoptera; family Hesperiidae; genus Mysarbia; species Mysarbia sejanus. Next base: position 6,346 of record DWEJ01002651.1, on the reverse strand, counting down.
ATGAAGGTGCATACGGTCCCTGGTTCAATCCTGACGATTCCCGTTGAGGCGTTTTAGATGCGCTCTCTTGACTCGACCTATTCGATGATGGACTCGGCCTTGATTTTTCATCTGTAATATAGTTGGAATTATAGTGTAAAGATTATTTTAAAAGTAATTATTTTAAAGTATAAGTATTATAAAAGTATTCTGCTAAAAGTTATATAAATAGCCAAATAAATTATTAAGTGTTTGACATTGATAACAACAAAGTATTCATCATGAATAGTATTTACTTATAAAAATATATAATTAGCTAGAATTATAAAACAGAGCTCTTATACTTTTATAGGAAAATATACAAAGTAGTGCTGGTACCTTGTCCACATTTAGTATTCGCCCCAGAGGTGGGTGTTTGAGGATTGTTGAACCCTGGACTCTGTTCTAATGAGAACCTGCCTGCCCTTTGTTCTGATAGTGACGAATGGGGTTCTGGCGTGCCCGGCATCATGCTGGAAATTAACAATAAGTTATGTATTCCATTGCACAATTTTTATAGAAATCTAGCTGTTTCTCTAGGCCTCTGGACCTCTACCCTCGTCAAATTACACGTCAGATATATTTGTGTTCCATATTTTAATTATACTTTCAACTGTTTAAGGGTATATGAATTTATAGAACTATGTATCAAATCATACTCGTAATTCATTATAATTCTCTAAAAGATGTAAAACTTGTTAAAATTACGTGATCAACCAGTAAACAGTACACAAATATATAATATAAAACGTAAATTTTAAAAGCAAAATTTAATCCATATATTATCCAAGAAAAATTGGCTTTATTTTTATGTTACAATTAGTAAATGGAGTATTAATAAAATTAGTGAACAGTTGCATTTTCTTGACATTTAAAATAAAAGCAGTTGACTGAAAAGAAAAAAAATAACTCACCCAGCCGGCGACTTTTGATTAGAACTAGACTGTGGTGTTTGCCCGCCGTTGTTCGACGGCGGTCCGTTGTCTTTGAGCGACGTGTTTGGCTGTTTCTGTATAGTCAACTCTTGTCCTAGACAATATACGTACACACATATCAAAGATGCACACAACAACGAACGTCAAATGGATAACATACCGGACGCGTTAACGAAATGAGAAAACAAATTAGCCATAGAGTATGAAAGTATATGTTAGCACATTTTCACCAACCACCACCACATGAAAACACAAAGTAGAAGAAGAATACCATCACACACACACACACACAGAAACAATTAAAAAAGAAGTCTATGAGTACGAAACACAACAATTTCGAAAGATCGCCATGTTTATTGCCATCGTAAATGGATTTTAAAAGAAATCAATTGGTAAAAAAAACTTGGATATCTTTGGTGTAACTATCAAAGCGGTATGAACTAGCATCGATCGAAAGTCGAAAGCAGAAACGAAATGACAGACCAATTGCAAAATATAATGTAACAATGTATTTTAGGCTCTGCATGTATATTGACAAGGTTTATTACAATTGGCCTAAGACGATGCATTTCTGTCAACGACTATCTGTTTTGAGTTACCTTCAAATTGGTTGAGATACGATATTTGTTGCGGGGACGGTACTGGCATCAAACTTGGTTCCTTTCCGTGCGACCCACCCTGTTGTATCTTCTGTTGCTGCGCCGCCAAACATTGGAGAGTTCGGACAAATACACCATCGTCCAACTTCTCTAATATTTCTATTGTGGCCAACATTTGATCAAATGTAATCCAATGATTTCGATGTTTCCGAATTGTTTGCAATCGTATCGAGCCACATATGCCAAAGTTGGTTTTATTCCATTGTCGTGTAATGGTTCCCGTATGGTGCCAATTTTTTATATTGTTTTCGATGTTATTTCGTCACACGATGGGATTTCAAGCGTCAAGCGTTTTGCGGGGGAGGGGAAAACAAAAAAATACGCATTACAACTACAGAAAACAAAAAATAAAACAAAAAAGCACTAGCACTTCAAACCTATTTCTAAAAAAGTAAAAATTTTACATTCGGTGTGAAATGCATAAAAAACGTGTGGTTGGGAAAATGTCTAACACAGATAAGAAAATTAAGACATGCATTTCTACTTCTATGGCTTTGTATTTTATGTACTCTGTGAATGTGTAGTATATCCCTTAGATGACTCCCATATATAGTAAAAAAAATATCACGTCAGTAAAAGTGTAAATATTTAGCTCCGTGATTTCACAACAGCCAGTGTACATTGACTGATTTGACTAATTTATAGAACTCTCAAACTTGAAATTAAGTAAGATGAATTTGAAGTTATTGTTACATAGCCGGTTCTAGAATCGGTTAAACGCAAGACGCGACGTTATGTAGTAAGAGTATAATGTTGACGGCAGGGTGAACCAGGGTGATCCGACGCGACCCACGGTACGTACCCGGCGCGTCCTGCTTGGGCGGTGGCTTGCAGTGCGCGGGGCTGGACAGCGCCGAGCCCGCGCGCGACGCCTCCGCCGACATGGGCATGGCCGGCCCGCCGCCGTGCGACGGCGACTGGGTCGCTGCGGGACAATATAGCTTTACAAACTGGCAAACACTACTTTTATCTTAAAATATTTTTTTCAACATGAATAAAATAACAATTTATATTCTGCCAGCCAGGCGTACTGTGGCCTTGATACTTTTCATTCTCAATATCAGCCATATTCAACAGCGAAACTGTCATTATTTATGACGAAATTCATATTGAAAGTAAATTAAACGTTTAAAGAATAAAATGTACGAATCGCCACGGATAAAATTACTCCATCAGGACAATGGCCAAAGAGTTGAAAGTCAGTTAATGTCTATATGATATTAAAGAATATTAACAAGGAGGTCAAAAATATATGCAGACTAAAATGTATGAAAAACAGGTTATTTAAAAAAATGGTATCTAATTGCACTTATATACGTACCTATAGGCACTGAGGCGGAACGGTGTAAGGGAGAAGCACCATAGGGAGGCGGCGGCAAACACCCCCCGCGCTCTGAACATGGAGATTTCACTTGTGTACCTGGAAATTACATGATCTTAGTTAGAACACGAATTAAAATAAGGCGAATAATGCATATATTGTCACCTTTCAAAATTATGTCTTGAAACACGTGTAAGTAGTATGGCACAAGTTGATAACACTAAAGCGAAATCAAACTTGATTAAGATCATTTCAGTCGCATATAACACACCTCATTTATTTGATTTGTGATTTGTGATACCTCAATATGTAATATGTATATTGTTAACAGATATTTTGTAATTACTTAGATCATTATCGCAGGGCTTGGGGTCGTCGAAAAATTGATGGTGTAGTTTCTGCCAGTCGATGTCGTTAGGCGGCGGACTTTTGGGGCTGCGCAGCGGCTTGTGCCCCGCGACGCCCCCGCCTAGTGGCCCGCCTAGCCCCGGACCCAGCCCGCCGGGGTCACCAGGACCCATCTGAAGTAATCAAATCACGTTATCTTAAATCATAAAATAATTCAATAATAGATAAATTTCACAATCGATTAATCGTTTATTTAAATGATACGATTGACTAAGATTAAAATTATTATGAATTTCACTAAATAAAACGTTTAAAAGGTCAACATAATTCAGTTTATGAAAGAGATGTTATATAACTGGCAAAATTAAATATTAAGTGATACAATCATATTTTCAATCATTAAATATTTTAATAGGAATCCACATATATTTAAAAACCCGATTATAATCTCTTCTTTTGTGAACTATTAATAAGAGGAAAGCTTACGTTTCTGCCTCGGCCGTACTCATCGCACATGGGGCCGTTCACTGGTAAGCCGTGATGTTCCGGGCCACAGTCTCCGTGTGACACCATGCCGCCCATCATACTACCGTCCATCATTATACCACCTAGGAGCAAGTCAAAAGGGACATCATCAATAGTATTCAAAAGTGAATCTGGTCGATTGAGGCAATTAATATAAAACATGAATTATCAATTTTCGATCCTTTACAAATAAATGAACGCTTACCATTCATTGCATTTAAATTAGGTCCCGGCATCATTCGTGGTCCCATGTGAGGACCACCCATCATACAAGGTTTAGGCCCTCCCATACCACCCATGGGATTCGGCATCCGCTATAACATGAATGAAATTTTTAAACGTCAACATCATTCTTACCCCCATGAATGAAAATATGAAAATATTCTTACCCCCATGGGACCACCGCAACCCCTGCTCATATGCATATCTGTACACATTCCTGGCTTCATGTCGGGACCTCCACAGGCTCCTCTGATGCCTTTCATCCCACAAGGCCCCATTGGGCCCATTGGTCCGTTCGGACCCATGCCGGGCATCATTGGACCGTTGGGACCCATCATACCATTAGGCCCCATAGAACTGTGACCTCCCATTCCCATTCCACCTGGTCCACCCATTCCCATTCCCCCTGGCCCACCCATTCCACCCATCGGACCACCCATGGGTCCGTTGGGTCCCATTGGACCTCCGGGACCCATCGGACCTGGACCCATAGGCCCATTTGGTCCCATCGGACCCGACATAGTGCAACTGGGGCCAGAACTCATACTTGTGGGCATCGAAACCATGGGTCCGTTCGGTCCCGAACCCATGGGGCCATGTGCTGACATAGGCGGGAAGGACATGTTCATGTTGGCAGTGGAGTTGGGCGGGTTTATGTCATTTGGAGGTTGTGAACCGTCGCCAGGTTGGTTGGGGTTGCTGCCGCTTTCCGGGAAAAGCATCTGCTGCATCTTACGAATGGTAGCTAGCTGTTCCTCGCGATGTGCACGCTGCTGTGGCGTCAAATTTTCATCCGGTATTTTGACACCTGCTGATACAGAGGCTAAAGCTGACCATCAAAAAATATTCACAAGCCACATTGTAAAGGGATGGACTGGAGGGGCATCTGATATACAACTCAAAAATCAAATTTAGTTTTTCCCAACTCCAGTCTCATCCCTTTAATACATTTCAGTTTTCACCTTTAGGGCCCGGTTGGCACGACATTGCTGAATTATCCGAGGAGTTGGGTCCGTCGTTGCCGCCTGCCTCGGAACACGGCGGTAGCTGCGATGGACCGTTAGCCATACCATTTGACATTACAGAGGGGTTTTTCTAAAAACGGTTAACGTTCTATAAATAGTATGTTCATTAACAGAAATATTAATTAAATAGTCAACAACGTTACTATACTATACTCACGGTGTCCCAGGGCATTTCACCATCAGCACCGAGGCCGTCCATGACACCACAGGACGGGGTGCCCCCTGGAAACCCATCCATAGGGCCCATACCCGGACCCATTTGGCCCATAGGCCCGGGACCGCCTTTCATCATCATCATTTGGTTGCCTGGTCCTCCCATCCCTCTAGGGCCCATCATATTGGGTCCCATGTGTCCCATCCCGCCGTGTCCCATAGGACCCATATTAGGCCCCATGGGACCTCCCATCATGTGTCCCATCTGATTGGGACCACCCATCATATTTGGGCCGCCTCTCATTCCCCCGCGAGTCTTTGCCATGGCCAAGTTATTTAACCACTGAGCGGGACTTTGTTTATTGAATTGACCCATTTTCAATGGATGTTTCTGAAAATAACAAACAATTTTCCAATGAATTTCCTATATCCATATTACTTTATTTGTCTTTCTTCTCCTACGCGCTTATATTAAAACAGATAAAAACAACATTAAAAAGCAGCAAAAAAAACCCAAAGGCTACTAAATTGGAGAAATAAATAATATATCTATTTATATACATACATACAGCCTGTATAACTTTATACGATAAATAATTTAACCACAAGCCCTACTTCTTCCTTATAACATGTTGCAATAATTAAAAAAGATAATGTTTTTTTTTAATTATTGCAACATTTTATAAGGTAAGAGTGGGACTTGTGGTTAAATTATTTGTCGTATGAAGGTATACAATCGTATATACACCTACCTCCAAATACTTCTTAGTGCCAGGCTGCGCGCAATGGTAGGCGATGATGGATTGATGCTGCCCGGTTAGAACCGCTTCTGCACCCTTGTTCGCCAGCGTTGTAGAAAACACGAAGATCTGGCTTTGCTGCTGGGAGAACACCCATGTTTTACTAAAACTCAGCTTCCTTACGTCATGCACTGTCTGTCACTTGAATGTCTATTTATATATTTAAGTTCCAATGAGCTTTGCTGATTCTAATAGTGCTACAATTTTTATTTTTTTTTTTTATTTTGCGTGTACAGAACAGTTTTAAACTTGCATCGTTATTAAGTGAGATATGTTAATGTATTAACCACTTATGAAATTAGTAATAATAAATATAATGACATATAATAATAAAGTCATC
>DWEJ01002650.1:0-11226 GCA_018245835.1 Mysoria sejanus stolli | reverse complement strand
ATTTTTCTTTTATATTTGTATGGGGTCGTCAAGAAACTCGCAATCATAAATGGGGTCGTGAATGACAAAAGTTTAAGTTAAAATAACTAAGTACATACAATGTTTTTATTGCATAATATTATCATTGTAGATACTTCACGAGCGTGCAATGGCATGAACTTACTGGAATACAAGAATGTAACATATGAGGTCTATCACTATTCATACGAATGGCTATGATACACATATGAGGTCTATCACTATTCATACGAATGGCTATGATACAATTATTATATACCCCTAAATTTTCACACTATCACTAGATCTATTCTTTTGTATAAATTCTAACTAGTTCGTCTACTTTATCATTAGTCAAGTAATCTACAATTTTATTGTACATGGAAAACTAGCTACTGGATAGTATATTTTATCTATGAAATAATTTATGTAAAGGGTTATTTACAAAAATAGCCATTTGTTATCTGTGTTTTTGGATCCGTCTATATCTAATTTTACCTTTTTAATTCTTTAATTGCGGGTTATTATAAATATGACAATTGTTGTGTAATTAAGAAAGGAACTTATTAGTTTATAAATAAGTAAAAAGAACCTTTAATTATACAATGTATAATAGAATATAATGAACGCAAATTGTACAAAAACATACTATGTATCGTGTACAAAATCCTATATATGTAGATACTTACAAGTACGTTGCTATTATTACGGCTCTTAGTTATAACGTGTACAAAAGTTAGAATTTAAGTAGTTCTATTATATATTAAGCAATTATAAGAACATGAACAAGCTGTGTTGCGTTTCGCTCGGTACAAGAGGGGATTAACCTGTTTCATCCATATTTGTCTATGACTTCTTTCGAATCTTCTTTATCACAATTCAAAAATGCTATGCGATTTCAAAATGAAACAAAAGTTGTTTTATAGTTTCATATATAAAATAGAACATTACACGACTATACATCGTTAAGGTGTACGTTGCATCCTAAAAATTGCAACTTAAAAATAATAATAGTGGACATGACAAGTCCTAGGCATGATGATTGTTGTTCACACATACACGATTCCATTGAAAGATTCGTTAAAAATATCCGTAATATGTTTATAGGGGCTTATGATTCAACGATTGTCTTGGAATTGTCACAAAGTACAATAGCAACGATAAATACATTTAACAAATTTTCACTACCGTCGACATTACACGTCGATAGAAATCATTATTGCCGATCACTAGGATAGTACATTTCTTTGGAATTTATTGTTAACGAACATACCTAAAGTATTTTTTTTATTTATTCGAGTGTGAATATGATGATTGGCGACGCTCGTGCCGGAGCGACGGGCCCGCTCTAGGAGTCGGCCAGGCCCTGGCGCTTCTCCTCCTCCAGCATGGCGTCCAGCTCGTCGGTGAGGTTGGCGAGCATGTTGCCGATGTCGTTGAGCACGTCGGCCGGCTCGGCGCCCGGCGCGTCGCGCGCGCGCTCGGCCGCCGCGGCCGGCGCCTTGCCGTCGCGCGCCAACCCCGCCCCCAGCCCCGCCGCGCGCCCGTAGTCCGCGGTGTGCGGCCGCCCGCCGATTTGTCCCCTGTTCTGCTTGATCGTGCCGGCGTTCTCGTTCGCGAATGGGATGCTGTCCGACTCCGTGCTGGAACTCGACTGGAACGGAATGAACAGATAGTGTTCATATATGATTTTAGAGTCAAGTATACTGTTAATTGTAATAGTTACTCGATCATATCGCAACGATGCATTTTATATACTGTAGTAAAAATTCTCCTTCACAACATTCCAAATGTAAAAAACAATAAATTTTAAAATAAAAATGGTTGGATGTGTTAAAAAACTCCGCGCTACCTTAAAACTGGCATCCGACCCGGTCCTTATCTTGTCGTCGTCGTATCGCCGCGGCGGGGAGGAGGGCGCAGGCGGCGGCGGCAGCAGCCCCGTGCTGTCCAGGGAGACGCTCAGAGAGTCCGAGCTCGGGTAGGCGGGCAGGCTGAGCGGGAGACTCTTCTCCGGGTGTATCTCCACGGTGGTCTGGCCGAACCTCGTGAAGGGCGCGTACTGTGAGCTCTGGCGCTTGGGCGGCTCGGGCGGCGGCTTGCGTGCCACGTGCGGGCTGGCGCCGTAGGCCACGCGCTGCAGACGCGCCGAGTAAGCGAGCTCGTCGTACGCGTAGTCAGGCGACTTGTCCCTGTAGGCGGGCGTGGCCTGTATCTTGGCCACGGGCCGCGGCCGCACGAGCCCGCGCGGCCGCGGCAGCGTGCCGCCGCCCTCGTACGCGCCGTCGTTGGTGGGCGTGATGTCACCGTCGTCGTACGAGCGCCGCCACTGCCCGCCGCCGTAGTAGAAGCCGGCCTCCGGCGAGAACGTCGTGTGGGATGTCCTCTCCGATGGATCCTCTAGACTCTCCAGGGATTTGCCGCGAGGATGACGAATCTGCAAATATTATATATCTCGAATAATATTTTTCGCTCGTCGCCGCCAAACAGCTATGAAAATTTATCGGCCAAAATATATTATTACATACATGATATATTCGATCAATGCTAAAATTATTAAGAACAAATAACAGCATAGCCTCAATAACTGTTTTTTAAATTGTTACTCGTTTATCTTGTTTTACCATGCCATATTAAATATGTATGTACGATAATATACATATAATATTATATTCATTCAATTTATTAATAAACAAAATTAATCATGACATTTTGAATTCAACTTTATCCTATTAAACATGCTATTCTCGAAAAATGTTAATGGTGAAATACAAGTATAATAATAATTTTATATATTTTCTACCGTGCAAGCGAAGTTAGGATAAGGCATTAACATAGAGAAAATCTGACCTACTATGTAAAACGTACCAAAAAAAATAGAATTACACACATCGAAAACTCTGCATACTCTTATAATAGTGGGGGGTGCACATAAAAGCCGGGTGCTCGGGTGCATCGAGAAATTCTCAAGACTTGTGCCAAAGGAGATTGTTGCATACCTGAATTGGAACCAAGTCAGTGCCACATAGGGGCGTTTGTAGGGCGTCAAAGTTTAGATCGGGGGGTTTATGGTAACTCCTCGCGTGTCGCTCCCAAGGCTGGTAATGTAGCTCCCTCGGATATAAATCCTTTAGCCGATTATGTCCAATGTGCGGTTTGTGTTTGGAAAAAGAAAAGAAAACAAAACATTCACATGCTGCTTTGGGCTAGTGATATGAGGTGGATGCAGCGGATGGTGGCGGGGCTTGGAACACAACTCTGCGACTGATGTATGGCAACACTGAACTGCCCGGAAACAATAGAATAAAAATAACACAAACTGATTGTAGAAACATCGCAGAGTTGTTCGTATCCGACAGCGACGTAAAATGATGATGGACAGTATACTTCTAAAGGTCTAAGCAACATGAATTGGGGTTTCGAACGCATCGGGAAAATCATTATTAATTTTGAAAAAAAATGATATCGACGGCGGTACCATTCGACCGATTTCGGTTCACCTTCGTGACGTTCATTTTCCCACACACGTATCCACATATACGGACTGAGCAAAGAAAATTCTAGCCCATTTATTCTAGATTAGACAACAATTTTAACGTGGAGCGAGCGTAGGACGGCTGAGGGCTATTTAGATCACTAAATAAAAAAATATTAAATTATTGAAGCATTGCTAGAACGCTTTGTTTTGTTAAGTAAAGCTTAGTTAGATATATTTGATAATGTTAGATGTTCAGATAATCATAGGAAAATTGTTATGTTGAAAAATAAAGATTACGAGCCGCGTCAGTCGAATAAAAAATAATATAATGATGGGATGAATCATGAATGAAATGAGAGTATGATTTAAAAATAAAAAAATAAAACAAATAAAACGAATTTCGTAAGTTAACAATTAATTAAATGGTTTCGTAATCAAAGCATTGTTTTTCAATTGGAAAAATAAGTTGGAACGTAGAATATTTTAAGAGACAGGTAGAACTCCCTAGCAAGACTGATTTTATATCACTATGTCACAAACTTTGATTTTATGAAAGCGAACGAATGATTAAAATTTAAAAAATCTAAATAATGACTAGGTATCATTTTACAAAATGATTTAACACATTTTAACTAAGTATATATGTACGGTGATACTTTTAATTAAACATATTGTAATATTACTGAAATGGGAAATGCAACAGATTTCTCATATTTCGTAATTCCCATTTAAGTTGAGGTTAGCTCAATAACTGGATAAGTAAATTAACATCCGCTGACACAGAACCAAAGGAGCTAGGACAAGCTAGGTCTAGAACATGTCTACGAGTGGTAAGGTCGCGGTGAGCTAAGGGTGAACGCACCTGGCCCGGTATCCTGGCGAAGTCCAGCGAGCCCTGGCTGCTGATACTCCGTTTACCCGCTCTAATGTCTTTCACTCTCTTGATGGCAAGAAGTATTTTCTTTTGATGACCCAATCGCACTATTCCCATATCTTCTAAATCCTGTAAATAACGATTTCAATTGTTAAGCGGATATTAATAAGCCTCATAAAAATATTACCTAATACTGAAAGCCGTTAGAACTAGAAGAATATCAGAACTACATGATAAGTACAACGAGGACAAATCCATTAAAATGCTGAATACAACCCTCGGTCACGGTTGTTGCAAGATCTATTGACCCTTTTTTAAATGAATTGCACATACGTTCTTAGGTAAAAGATTTGGCTTAATGGTACCCTTTGTTTTAAAAAATGTCAAGAGTCAGAAAAGAGACTTCAAGGAGGAAAAATAATATGATAGACCTAACCATAATTTAGGCTTAGGTATGTGTTTGTAGGTGGATTTTTACGTAGAAAATAATCAAAAGACAACACTAACTTCCCAAGCTAGCTGAGTGACGTCATGGACAGTCCGATACCCCTGAGCGACGAGCGCTGGCCCGTACTCTTCCAGTCGAAGCAAGCGAAGCCATTCTTCTAACGAACCCTGGAAGAGGAGACAATGTACGTGTTCAATTGGACGAAATGAAAATTAAACAGATTGATAACAAGAAAAAAGCTATTTGATTTATTCCGTTTGTTCTCATTCTCCAACAATGTCTATGGCGTAGGAAATATCTATGGAATATAAATGTAACATCACGCCTGTAATCCGTGAAGAAGTAGGCAGAAGTGCGTTACGTTTACGACCCATCATATAAAAATACAAACCGGTATATAATCTGGCAAGTTGTCGGGCACGTTCAAATTCGCCAACTCAGCCTTCAACCTCTTGCGGTGGTTTGGCTTCTTTATACCGACTGCCGTCAAGTCCTCCGGAGTCATCCTGGTCACGGTCGGGAGATCGTATCCGGCTTCTATAAAAAGTCTGGCATATTCTTCCATTTGGAGGTCTGTTAGCCACGAATGAATTATGTCCGAATCCTGTTGATGGTAAAAGAAAAACATTTAGATCTTCCACTTGCCTTACAAATTACGTATTTTTATCCGGAGGATAATTGCTGCTAATTCAAAATGGCAATTTTTTCAAATACATACGTACGTAATCTTTAAAATTCGTTTGTCAAAAAAAATCATTTCAGTATTGGGACCATTCTTAGATTACAATAGAAGTACACTCGAAAAGTAATTATATTTTCTCAATGGTTAAGCTTTTTTAAAGGTCGATGACTACATTCCCCAGAACATAGCACCCAGAGACACTGTGCTCAAATGACTAGCTTGCAGTAAGATAAGTGAGGGGCTACTCACGGGCAGGCCCTGGGCGATCATGGCGCGGACCCGGTCGGCGGTGTCGCCGCAGTGGCAGGCCGCGTGGTGGTGGTGCGGCCCGCGGCCCGACGCGCGCCCGCTGTCCAGCGACGCGGACGAGTGCCGCGACCCGGAGCCCGCCGAGCCCGACGACGACCCCGGGCTGTCGCGGCCGGGGCTCTGGCAAATCCGTTGTGACACTTATGTATAATGCATTCGCTTTTAATTGTGTTTAAGAGTAAAACAGCTACCGATATTATTTTCGACAATTATTCCCATTTTTGTAACTATCGAAATTAATTGAGCGTTAAATAGAATCAACAGAGTAGTTTCAACGGTCTCTCTCTCATGCTAAGATTTCTGTGTCAGATAATGATACGATAAAAAGTCTGACGATGGTGTGTACTTAATAATGGATGAAAACTTCTTATTATTTTTGACACGAATAGTTGTGGAACAAACTATGAGCAATATAAGGCGGTATACAATTTAATAACATACGCAAACGATAATCACGAAACGTTTAATAAATCGAGTGGCATAAGTGCAGTAACTAAATGATTAGTAATAAGACACAAAGAAGGGCAGAATGAAGAGAGAAGTAAGGGTACATTGTCTTCATTCACAATGTCGCGGATCTACGGCATAATATCTATCGTACAGCCAACTGCGCGTCGTGGCTGTTACAAGTTTATAGTCCAGTCTTATTCTTAAGTTTCGTCCGGAGAGAGCTGTGATAAATTCAGATCAGATAGCTGTTTATGGTGAACAATAAAATAGGCATTACCTTACCTAAGCAGGTAAGGACAGTGTTGTATCGCTACGCTGGTCATAATGCCGATAGGAAAGTCTATTCATTGAAATGTCAATCGAGTAACGTTTAAAGAAATACATAAATATGCGTCACCCCATTTTAGCGACTACCTGACAAATGATTTTTATATTGTATATCTAAGTCAGAAGATGCATTGAAAAGTTTATCTATATTTTATTCATTCAAACATCTATAACTGGATTCAATTCAATAGCACATACATACACATACAGACAGTAGCTCAAATTCAAAGGACCTATAGGGAGTTCAAAAATTTGCGCCGATTTATTTAATAAATATTTCGTGTCCTTCAGCACCAATCTATATCGCTTCAACAAAGTAGCATTCTAAAGTGATATATAAATGTAATTCGGCAAAGTGCTCAGCAATATTTATGCATGAGTTATTGAATTATTAGTTACAAAATGTTCGCTATACTCAATACAGTTACGATTGCAAGTGTTTTGTTATCAAAGTTATTTACAAATGCAGAGAACTACACACCTGTGTCATATCGATGCCCTGGTCGTCGCTCAACGCTAGTTGATGATGATAGTACACAGCTGCCTTGTGAGTTAGTGGCTGCGAGGGCGGCGGGAAGGTGAAGGTCCCACCACCTGCCGGACTCTTGCCCAGGCTGCCGCTGGCGCCGCTGACCCCCGACACGCCAGACACTGTGCTGCCATAGTCGGAATGGTCATCTGTAAAAAAGACAATTTTGGAGGTTAACGTATGAAATATACTGCATATATATTTATTGTTACAGTAACTTAAATTACTTATAAACAACAATGTTATTTATTTGTGATTGATGTTAACGTCCTTGAATTAATGATCAGTGATCACATATTGTGATCTACATTAATACTTTGATAACAATGTCAGTGATTCTTTGTATGGAATTTGGTTGGGAAAGTACCATTGTCACACTAATTGGTCTTCTGTATGCTTGTATAATTGCATTACCGTTTTAAGTGCATTGTGAGCCTATACGAGCAAGGACACGGTTTGTAACTTAAATATTCAGCCTTCCAATCTAGTTGCTGACCCATTCATAGTATATACCATAGATATATGTAGAATACAGACGTCTAAGGGCTACAGAGAGAAGTTAACAGTAAATAAAACATAATTCACGTTACCTCGAGTGTGCGAAGGTGTGTCGGGTGGCTGGGGGTAGGGCTGCTCTTCGCATGACGCGTACCCCTGGGAGCCGAAGCTGGAACCCGAGTGCCTGTGCTGCGGCGTGCCGAACGCGTCGCCCGGCACGGCCGGCGGCGGCACGCGCTTCGCCGTCGCCGTCTTGCCGGCGCCGCTGCCGCCGCGAGACATGCCGCCCACTGCGAACAAATAAATCAACAATCAGCACTCGATTTTACGACAACCTTCAGCGGCGACTAGATTTATTCCGCACAATTGATTGTTGTCGTTTGGTATGATAATAAACGCGATCCCATTAGAACGTGCGTTGATTTGTGCGTCGGCAATAGGTGTTGGAGGACTCGCTCGGCACTTGTCATTATTTAACTGAAACGGCGCTTATTAAGTGCTAAACGAATTTTCATTTAGGAGCAATTTTAATGATATTATGGAAGTGCACTTGCTTCTATAGCGTAGTCGCATGGTGCTTTTATGTTACCCTCTAAACGAACCATGAAAGACTGAAATTACAAGAACGCTATTAGGGCAACATCAAACACCGTTATCTAGTGTCCGCAGAACATCACCCGCATTATCTTAATGAGTAACAGGCATCCCCTTTTGCCGCGCCAAAGCTGATAAACGAAGAAAACGGGAGGGAGCCGAGTTTAGTAATATCCTAAAAACACCATCAATCATGTTCGGCCTCTCAGAGAGCGGGCGACCGGATCGGATCGGACAACTAATTGCTTGTGCCGCGAATCGATAACGCTAACTAATGGCCGGTAAAAAAACGTCATTAAAATAATCGCGATGTAAACATAAATCCTCGGCAAATATTTTTAACTGAGTTGCGGTGAGATTTAACAAAGGATTCGCTTTGGAGATTATCGAGTACATGACAATAAGAAACTTAAAATTTATTACACATTTTAGAGAACAATTTTAGTGTACGACAATAATTGCAAAGAAATTATCATAATAAGAAGTGTTAAGTCAGTAATAAAGTAATTACGAAGAAACTAACCGTTTACAACGAATGCGTATTAACGTAAAAAAATGTCTAGGTACATCCATATTATTATAATTCTTTTCGAGCAAGAGCGTAGTTTTTGTCATAAAAAAATATCTTCAATTATTTGCACGCTAACATCTGCATATTAAACGGCTACTAAGATATATTATCATATAATTATTACCGAGTGTTGCAACTCATTTAAATTGCTTGCAATTTGCGTAATGAATGTACCTATTGATTTGTTATACGCTCTCAGATAAATGGGCATATAAAAAAAATGGATAGAAACAGAGCAACCGGATTTTAAAAAATCAGTCCACAAACTGCGCTGTTGACGTGCGCTCAATGCAAGTATTCTAATCCTTGAACTATCTTTGTCACAGGATGTTAACTTTCACACACAACTTGAGCTGATAATCTGACAAACACGCCATCTACTCTCTTTTATCGCGTTCTCTTAAAGATTCATTACACCGACGGATTATTTGACCACTTCCACTACGTTTGATGGATTCCCTGACATTAGCGTCGCTGGCACTTTACGAGGGTGAAAGGAGTAATAAACGCGGTATTTTGCGGAGATTATTGTCGGTGTAATGTCAGTAATTTGTTAGGAACGTGTCAAATTTCCGTTTTTTTTTTGTGAGCGTTGCATTTTATAACAAAGTGTTTTATGCGCTTTTAATCAACGACTGATTTATCGTAGGATACCCAAACGCGATGCAGACGAACTGTCACATTAACCTATTTAATAAGGAAGTAAAAAAGTTTGCTGTGCAAAATAGCTTTGTTAATTTAATAACTTTGTCAACGTAATTTTTAATGCACTTTCGAAATAACTATCAGATAGTTAACTTTCAGCGTATAGTTTGAGTACTTTAAAGTCGTTAAACTCTAGAAGTTAATTACTTTTGAAAGTTCTTGATTTGTTTACTATGATTTAATGGTCGGTTTTATGATATCTGGACAACTCTAGCTACCCTGACGCTATTTCTCATATTTTAAAGCATAGAGGCGTGTCTGCCAGTAGACAAACTGCGATTACATTATTTTCAAATAATAAAAATAGTTTATGCACATGAATAAAATAAATTATATAAGTAGGTTCGTAAATATTACCTAATCACGCTGAACCAGACGGCACTAACGGAGGTTTACGACAATAATAATAGGTAATAAAGACTTACAGCAGTGCGGTGATCTGACTGTCACTCGTAACATGCGTATTTACTAATTGTTGCCGATTAGGGCCCAATTACCGGTGTTATAACGATCTTTATCCATGCAATCACAACGAACGTTCGTGCTTATTTCAACTCTGTGTTTATCACGCGAGATTCTCTATTAGATTGAATAATGATAAACACTGCCAGTAACAGCGCCATCTACAACCGTCGGCTGAATCGAGCGTGGGCTTTGATCGCAACAACATTCTTTATGTCGGTGGATTTATTAAAATATGCGGCGCCATCACACAGCACGTGTCCGATACGTAATGATACGAGAGAATACTTGTTACTACTACTAGTTAGAAGCTCAAATAATTGAAATTCCATACGATGGAATTTCAATTATTTGAAATTCTATCAATCAAATCAATGATCGTGTAGGAAATCACTTTACATTATGGTTCACTCTCATAAGTATGTTGGCGTAATGGAGTCTAATGGACGAGTTGATAAAACGATATTATCTCTTACGATCAAATGTCAATAGATCGAAACAGTGAAAGTTGAGGCAGCGCTAACTAGGGAAAATAAAAAATGATTGATCAAGTAATGGGTATGCTTATTACGATAGACAATATCTATTAATATAGTAAGTGATTTGATAAAATGTCTGACATACGAGAAAAAGTATTGGCCGTGATAAACCTAATTATCCTTAACATTTATCATGTCCATGACACAAAGATAATAAATGGCAATAGGTAAAGTATTAGAGGCCATTGTGGTTTCAATAGTGGCTCAAAATGGAGTCGGCTATTAATCCGTACATAAGTAGGATACTTGTTAAATTTGGAGCACTTGGACAGCATTTTAAAAAGGAATAAACTAACGCAACAACTGTAGCAGACATATAGATTACAGCCATAAATGAGCCCAAAAATAAAGATAATTAAAATAAAAATGATCCCAAGAAAACGACCAAATAGCGTTTATATATTTGATAATATTAGCAAATTACCCGATAATCTTTGGATTACTGTTATTAATAGTACAAATACGCATACTACTACATACTAAATGCATAAATTGATTTATTGCATTTTGAAATCATCACTCTACAACAAAATAAAAGGTATGAGCTTGAACTGTAAATGAGGTTAATAATTGCTTTGTTTATGTACAATAATTATGTAAGGATAAAATTATATGAAATAAGATTGAAAAACACTGAGCTCTGACATTACGTTTGGCGTTATTTTTCTTTTTTAAAATTAATTTACTCGGTTCTTGTACGATGGGATCTACGATATGATGTTAGTGAATTTACACTTAGCTTTTATATTCACTAACATCATAT
>DWEJ01002649.1:0-11230 GCA_018245835.1 Mysoria sejanus stolli | reverse complement strand
TTCGTTGTATCCAACCATTTCTAGCACAAACAGCGTTGGATACATCAACGGATAAGCCGGATAGACACCATATAATTGGTTATACAAGTACCTCGTGAATTTGTTTTGGACACGCTCCAAAATAGTAACGTACTTCGCTTCATAGGGAGACCATATGACTGCGCTGCATTCCAGGTGTCTCCGGACCAGAGCGTCATATAGCACCTTGAGCGCATTGATGTTGGTGAAACCGCGCGATTGTCTTTAAACAAATCCCGTGTTCCTGTACGCAGTCCTGCAAATGTTCGTAATATGATCACGATAGTTCAGATCGCTTGCGACACTCTCTGCATCGGACATCTCTGCATCTCTGCTCTCTGCGTCGGTCAAAATGTAATAGTGGTGCACTTGGATGTGTTGAAATATAATTTATTTTCGCGACTCCATCTCACTACGCTGCCGATGTCCCGCTGCAACCTTAGGCAATCGCTGCACGCAATCACGGCAATAAAGAGTCGCGCGCCTTCCATTGAACCCGGGAATTTTGGTGTCGATACACAAAATTATAACTATATTCTATGTTATCTCTGTGTTTGTACGGTCACGTATGTTCATATCGTTTATAATCTATTCGCTTGCGGTCGGACAAGTGGATGAATAATAGCGATAGAATCACCATAAATGACTTGTAATTACAGGATATTAATAGACGCCATGTGCATCAGTGTGGCGCGTCACTAGTCATAGCCCGCGACTCCGCCCGCCATTTCTGGTTTAATTGAACAATGGTGATTAGACAATTTATTTTTACGTATACATTTATATGTGTATTTGTAAACTAAGTACTCTACTCTTTATGCTTACTTTGAGCCAGCCTACCTCTTCGAGGATTACAAGTGTGGTTTTACGTAAATAGTACTTTGACAATTATGCAGGCTCAGTTAAAAGCATATATGAAAGTGAATCAATAGTTATAATGGAGTAATAACCAAAGCCGAATCTATAATTCGTTTAAAAATTTTGTGCTTGTGACGTTTGATTTTTCATCTTTCATCATCATCATCATCAGCCTATTCCCGCCCACTGCTGGGCGCAGGCCTCTCCAATAGCACCCCACTGAGCTGGATCTTTAGCTCTTCGCATCCAACCGCTGCCAGCCACTTTGCGTATATGGTCACTCCGCCCAGGCCGGAGGGCGGCCCACGCTACGCTTGCGAAGCGTGCTGTCCACTCCAAGTCCAATTGTTATTGAAATGTTATCTGTAATTTTTTTATAGGATTATAAGATTAAAAATTGTTAATATTCAAATTGAAAATATGCGATTTCGAATAATGATATCAATATGAATGTAGAAGCTTTTAATGATCACCACCATTAGTCTTCATTAGTTCACTGCCGGACAAATACCTTGACTTTACGCATCTATGCATAAAGTAATTTTATTATGTCACTTTAACGATTTTCGAACGCAACATAATCGATATTGGAACATAAATCAAAACGGGCCATAAATTTAATTTAATAAATAAATACCTGACTATTGACCATGATTTGGTACCTCCTCGGAATCGTGCCTTGAACTGGTGTAATGTGAAATACTTCTGAAAATATTGCAATTGTGCAAATAAGTAAATGCGTAAATGTAATATCACGCTTCTCATCCCCGAAGAGGTAGACAGAGGAGGGCATCTCAGTCCAGGATCGGGCACAATTAGATTTTTCTAATATAGATTTTCTAGTAGTGGTTCGGAGTCTGGATATGTGCCCGATACATGGCAATAGGCTCATCACATATTCCATAGACTTCCATACACTCCTGCGTCCTACGAGATTACGGGCGTATTATTGCATATTCTATTCGTTGGCCTTACGCGCGTTGGTATTTCTGACATCTGAAATGGTTGCCTATACAATCTACTACGTAAAAATACATATAAACAAGAGAACATATACTATATATACATGTTCTTCGGTTGTATAATTTCATCAGCGCGTCTAGTGAGCTGTGTTTAGCCGTCGTTAACTGGCAGTGTGTTAATCTTTACGGTTATATTTAAACGTCCATAGTTGTTAACTGTGTCCCAATCGGTTTCCATTGCAACAGTCTATGATCTCGCTTGTCTATGGTCAACCACAACTGTTATTA
Organism: Mysoria sejanus stolli; assembly: GCA_018245835.1. Lineage (NCBI taxonomy): Eukaryota > Metazoa > Arthropoda > Insecta > Lepidoptera > Hesperiidae > Mysarbia > Mysarbia sejanus. Next base: position 9,104 of record DWEJ01002649.1, on the reverse strand, counting down.
TAAACGAAACGTTAGTACACATTCACGCAGAGTATCCGAACGCGTTTAATATTTAGTTAGCTGACATATCCAGTAGAAGATATGACAATGAATTATTCGGTATATTTATACAACCCTGTGGAAAGATGAGCTGAAAAAAAGTGTTCAAGAAAGCTGGTACCTTTTCCTAACAATTCATATTAAATATTGTATAATATAAAACGTTTGTTATAACTATATGTTCGAATTTTAAATCTAAAGATAAAATCCAAGACAAAGGTTATATAGGTTATAATAGGTTTCTAATAGGTTATAAAGTCTTACTGCGACTGGCATTATTAGAGGCCTACTGGGCGACCGGAGTTGAGAGTAATGGTGAGGCTGTTGCTTCTTTAAATTCTACTCGGACGGAAACATATATAAATTCCATATAATTAAGAACGTAACATCACGCATGTAATCCTCGGAGAGGTGGACAGAGGTGTGTACACTCCCGCGTTTCACCGGTTACGTTTACGTCTCACCATAAAATAGGACGTGGGCTTATTGCAAAATATTATTCAGTTTATCTGTCATTTGATACCTGTAGAGAAGTTTATTTGAAAAATCTTTCTGTTCAGTACGTGTTGTTGCCAAGGTTCAAGCTGTTACCTGGTCAAATTTCAACAATATCATTCCAGCTTATTTGGAGTATCAATGTACCAGACAGACATTGTTAGTTTCGCTTTAACCCTTCTCATTCTGAGAGAAGACTCATGCCCAACAGTGAACGATAGAAGGCGTGATGAAAACACGGTGAAAGGCAGCTATATTTAGTATCAATGTTGAAACAAAATCTATTTGCAAGCTATCAATTAAATAAACTTGTCGTGAATATAACATCACATAAATTTCGCAGGTTATTATATTTTTAATGAATTTTTTTACATTAAATATAATGTTGGTTTGCGTATATGTATGTTTATATATAGATCAATAAAAAAAATCTTAACAATTAACACATTAAAATTACCATTTTCGGACGGCCTTATCTTTTTCAATAAAAACATGACATTTCATTAAAACGGGTACAGTCGTACCAATCAATTTGTAAATTGAAATATGTTCATAAATTATTTTCAAAAGTTACGTTAACGTTCAAAATTTTTGATACATATAAAACTGTCGTTTATTTTCGGCTTCCCATTCCGGGTTCTGACGTTCGAATGCTACTGTACCTATGAGTAAATGAGTTTAAGGAAATGATTACCGAGGGAGGCTACCCGCTGTACAGCAATATAGCTGTATAGCAATATGAACGTATAACTGGTGACACACGACAGTGTCTGCCTACCCAGAGGGTGATGCAATATCAGTCCTCTAAGGATATACATCAATATCTTGTGCTCGACGACTGTAAAGGACCTGACGTGAATATACAATAAGAAAAATTAAAAATGATTAGGGAGAACGGCGAGCTACATACTTTAAGAACACTCAAATGCATTGCTGGCCTTGAAGTAGAGGTGCTGTTAAGTCTTAAAGTATCCATTGCGCAGTATCATGATACATGCAGTCATGGTTTAATGGAGACACGCTTGGTCTCAGTGTACATAGCTGGTCGGTGTAGGTAATTACCGGCCCACCGTTTGTTTGCATATTCAAATGCACACGAGTGACAATATGACGTTGTCGGTTAAATTTGCTTAATGCAATTGCTAACGATACAACAATGTAGACTTCAACAACCAGTACATGCTGTGACGCTTGGTTTATAAAGAGCTAACATCCCTTCAGTTTCCTTATGTTGTGGGTTTCGGCGCTATTGTTGTTGAGTAGATGGCAGCACTATCGCCTAGGTGGCAGCACTATCGCCTAGGTGGCAGCACTATCGCCTAGGTGGCAGCACTACCGCTTAAATGGAAGGGTTACCGTATGTCATTTTCTTGGTTCATCTTGGTTTTGAAAACAATTTTTTGTCTTCTATTTGTTGGTCTCACTCACGTTGTAATATCTGACCGCTGAAATGGTCGCCTCTATTACTAACGTGGGCACAACCACCTTTCAGATTGAAACACAAATTATTACAGTAACAACGGCATCACGGCACAACTCTGTACAGTGGTAGCGCTCTCAGTGCGAACCGTGTACATGTTCTACCATATTCTTTTCCTGGAAAATAATAATTTGCACAGTTTTTTTGCTAACTATTCGTTTGATTATATAAAGGTGTTCCTTAGATTTAAATAAGGGTGTTAAAAAGAACAAAGCCAGTTACGAATTATATTTTTAATGTATGTTTTAATTTGACTTATATGATTAAGTAGCTCCCTGGATCCGAATAATCTGTAGTCTGTTTAAGTATAGCAGGGCGTGTTTTCTATGTGTTATAATCTAAGGACATTATATAGAGAACTAATTTCTAAGTCTCTAGATGGAGTTAGTGGTTCTGACAGATTGAGCAAGAAAAATGAATTATAATATTTATGTTATTTCGATTGCAAGAGTTGGATATATTGCTGTTAAGTGTCAAATCGCGTGTACGGCGACATTAGTCGAGAATGAGACGTGAAATTCATGAAAACGCGCGCGGCCTACCGGCGCGGCGTTTTCCCGCCATTGTCGCAGCTGACATTTGACCGGCGCATGCGCAATGCGTGTCGCGACCTGTTACACGTATGACGCCTCGTTTACATACAATGTAGGAATAATATATTTCCAACTAAAACACAACTCGTAACGTTTAAAGATGGCCACAGACGGAGCTATTATAGCTCTATGTACAATATTGTATTCTGCCTTACAAGTTATCGAACGGGCACGCCTATATAACAGCTACGTGTGTATTTACTAGAGCATTACTGTAAAAAATATATTGTAATATTTGTAATATATCGTAATATGTCTTGCTATAATATACACATTGCAGGTCCGTCTGTGAGTGCCTTAAATTTTAACATGCTTTGAAAAAAAAATTTTTTTGTAACACGTAAATATGTAAGCTGATTCGATTTTGTGAATAGCTTAGAATTAACTAAGATTTTTTGTCTGTCAGTAGGTATATTTCTATAAATATATATACTTTTACTACGGCTGCCTCGTTGGTTGTATTGGTTGCAAGCGGAACTGTCGATCGGGAGGACCCGGGATCAAATCCCGGGTTAAGTATTTTTAGATTTTCCACTAACTTGTAGCAGTGGTTTGGAGTCTGGATATGTGCCCGATGCATGGCAATAGGCTCACCACCTTTCCCATAGTGGGACGTAAACGTAATTGTTGGACAGTGGGAATAAACTATATTCCTCAAGCATAAGTATTCATACATTTGTGAAGGACATGTTCCTACTGCAGAGGCAACTGCAACTGCTTTGAAACGTATGTGTTCAATGGGAATTATGTCCAACAGTGGACTAACAGGCTGGTGAGGTGATGTGGGTATTCGAATCAGTGAACCGCGCGCCGGCCTTGCGAACCTCCACGGCAAATGGGTCACAATGTTGCTCAATTACAACCGAATACTTAGTTCGGCGTTTTTTAGGTAATGACAGCCGTAATGTATACAGGTAATCATGTAATTCTACGCCATTTTGTACCGCAGTCAATTACGAATCGCAATTTACATAGAGAATTAAGAATTTCCACATTGGCTTTTTAAGCGTTGACGAATCTATCTGCGAGCATGCGGCGTTGCTTGCGGACGTGAAATGGAACGTAATTAGCGTGTTAGAACGTGTCCGCGATATTTTGTTATCAATCCGTTGTTGCTAGTAGATTCCTTAAGATTATTCAGAATCAGTTGCTACAGTAACCAAAGCTGTTTTCCCCATCATTAGCCTATTGCAGTCCACTGTCGGACATAGGCTTCCCTTAAGGGTTTATGCACATTATAATCCCCACGCATGTGGGTTGAGGCTCGCAGAGCACAACTGTTCGAAGCGCGTACGCTGTTGCGTATACGCGGCCAAGTCATGTAGCTGTGACAAGGCAGAACTGTGCCAAGGCAAGCTGATGGTGCGCAATGTGAATTGAATCCATCATCATGTTCAGCCTAAATCCAATGCTGGGCGAATGATTCCCCTGAGGTGATTTAGCTCATTGTCCACGTTGGGCATCCGTGGGCACGAATTTTTGCGTCGCCTACGCTGCGACCAGTCGGCTGCCAGATCATGTAGCCGTCTAAACAATTTCTCTACATACGAGTATAAGATGATATTTGTTGTACTTAATTTGTACATATTTGTATTGTATTTATTTGTGATATAAATTAAGTGCGACAAATTAATACGGTTTCCACTGAGGGATAATGCAGGAAATGGAAACGAATGATGAAGAACTTATGACGAATAATAGTCAAGTACACTAACAAATAGACAAGACAGACAGACCAGATAAATATTGGATTGACTTTCGACGTCTATGAGAGGCGAATACAGGTGGTGTCCCCGTAGATTTACAAATAATATCTATAGGAAAAAGATCACATCACGCCCGTAATCCCCGAAGAGTTCGGCAGTGGAGTGTAATACAGTCCTACGTTTCACTAGTTACGTTTACGTTCCTCTAGGTGGTCCGCCTAGGTGGTGAGTCTATTGCTATACGCCGCGCATATACCTACGTGAAACTAGTCCTAGTTACGCTAGATTTAAACGCAGGCTCTCCCGATCGGCATTCGCATTTGCAACCACTACAAACGTGGCCCCTACGTGGCTCCCACGTGGCTCCCACGTGGCTCCCACGTGGCTCCCTTATGAGTCACATTCCGTTCCGAGATCGTAATTACGTCACAAGGAAGCTAACTTGCAATAATACAGAAGAAAAACACCAATAACTCAATAACTGTAACACTTTTAAAAAAAAAAATTAAATTATAGGTTTAATAAATACCAATGTGTGTGTGATGTGTGTGCACGCGTCAAGGTCGTTACAGATTGAACTGTATTAAATGCAAGACATATAATATTATGATGACTATGTATTATAATAACAGTGACGCTCCAGTGACCTCATACGTAACTCTTACCTAGGTATATCTCATTCTAATGTCTTCAAATTATGTGCACAGATAATGTAGTGGGATATATGTATCTTAGTATTATTGCGCAAATTATATACTTAATCTATACTAATAATATAAAGCTGAAGAGTTTGTTTGATTGTTTGAACGCGCTAATCTCAGGAAATATTGTTCCGATTTGAAAAATTCTTTTAGTGTTAGATAGCCCATTTATCGAGGACTATAGACTATATAACATCACGCTAAGATAAAAATAAAAAATAAAAATATTGCGACAAGAGCCAAATTTAGAGCTTTCATTGCGCGTGCTGAGTAAACGGTGAAAGTTACTCCAAAATCATGTATTACAAAATTGTTTCCCTCTAAAAGTTCTAAATAATAGTCCGCGACAGCATATGTCTAGGTTTTAAAGTTTTCGGCGTAGGGATTTGACGTCCCCACCGCCCACTGGTGTAGACCAGTGCAGTCAGTCAATGGGTAGTCCACCATAACACTAAAAGTCGATAGACAAACGCATTCGGTTAGCACAGCGATTGGGCAAGGCACGTGGAGATGTGCCTCGAAGGGCGCACGTCAGGACTCTATAGTGATATGCGGCCAATCTTCTGCGGCCTCAGTTTCATGCCAGCCGGACCGACTATCCGGTCCACTGGCACCGGGATGCTGAGGAAGAGAGAGTGGACTTGCACCTGCGCAACTGTTTGTCTACTTAAATATACTCACGCGTGAATGACTTCTGCATGTTTACCTGGACAACGAGACCAAGTCCTGCGGCGATGGAGAGCCGATGGTGGGGGGAGGATATGGTGTATCCAAACCTTAGTTGGTATCTGCACGTAGGCGGTCTTCTGGTGATGGTCGTTCTGTATTCCGATTGGGACAGGGAATCAGTTTGGCAGCTCAGTAGACGACTAGGCAGCCCTATTTAGGGATCGCTCTGCTTTCCCCGATCTGGGGAGGGGCCTAGAAAAGGTGGCCTAAAAAATAGTCTGTCTCGCCTCTCAAGCAATTGGCTAACCGCGGTCAATTGTTCACCACCTTATGCGGTCAAAAAAGAAAACAATATACATCAACTAAAAACCTAATTATTGCAACATGGAACGTTCGTACTCTCCTAGATAGCGATAAGAACTCATGTCCGGAGAGGAAAACTGCTTTAATCGCGAGAGAGCTGGCCAGATATAAGATCGACATTGCTGCTATTAGTGAGACGCACCTCAGTGACATCGACGAACTATGTGAACATCTTGGAGGCTATACTTACTATTGGAGCGGGAGAGCCAATACAGAGAGAGCTGCCAGTGGAGTGGGCTTCGCTGTACGTAACGGACTTGTACGTAAATTGCAGGACCTACCGAAAGGCATCAATGATAGAATAATAACACTTAGGCTTCCATTGTCATCAAAGAAGCATATCCATCTGATTAGTGTTTATGCCCCCACTCTACCAGCTCCAGAGGAAGTAAAATTGAAATTTTATTCCGAACTTAGTGACGTTCTGACTAAAACTCCACCAGCTGACAAGATCTTGCTTTTGGGCGACTTCAACGCGCGTGTTGGCAACGATCACGGTGCTTGGGATGGAGTTCTTGGGCGACACGGTATTGGAAAATGCAACACCAATGGTTTTGATCTCCTTACCTTATGCGCCGAGTTTGACCTATCCATTACAAATACCTGTTTTCGCTTGCCTAATAAATTTAAGACCACGTGGATGCATCCAAGATCGAAGCACTGGCACCTCCTGGATTATGTGATAGTACGTAAAAGAGACCTTAGAGACGTACTGATCACTCGCGCAATGAGAGGTGCCTATGGCTGGACTGACCATCGACTTGTTCGATCTAAACTTAGGCTACAATTACAAGCTCCACGACGCAATGCCCACAAGTTACCATTAAAATTACATGCTGCAAAGTTGATCGGCAACAGGGAACTCGGAAAAGAGCTGGACAATGCTTTCTGTGCCAGTTTTCCAGATACGGAAGATACTGCATCTATCGATGAGAAATGGCGCTTATACGCTGAACATCTCCACAAGTGTGCTTCACGAGTGGTGGGTAAACCTGAGCGGAAAAACCAAGATTGGTTCGACGACTCCGAAGGTCTCATTAAACAGCTTGTTGACGACCATAGACGTAGTCTTCTGTCATCTGACGTTTCTAAGAGGAGGAAAGCCAATCACTGTCTGAAATTGAGTGTGCGTGCTCTTAAGGACAAATGGTGGGTGAACAAAGCAAACGAGATCCAGCTCTATGCTGATAAAAATCAATCAGGTAGATTTTTCGAATGCCTAAGAGCTATCTTTGGGCCCCGAATTAAAATGATTGCTCCAATGTACAATAAGGAGAAGACCCAACGTTTAACGGAACAGGCCGATTTAATCGCTAGGTGGGCAGAACATTTCCAAGATATTCTGAATCCCACTACTCAATCGACTGACCTGCTGTACATTGACTCTTTGGAAAACCTGCCAACCGCTGAAGATCTTGCAAAACCCCCAACATATGACGACTTTGTTGCCGCTCTCAGGAGAATGAAGGATGCCAAAGCGCCTGGAACTGACGGTCTGCCAAGTGAGATTTTCAAATACAGTGGTCTACATATTACCAACAGGTTATACCAGCTTTTCCTGGAAATATGGGAGTGCGAAGTTATCCCGCAGGACTGGAGAGATGCTCATATCTGCAAACTTTATAAAGGCAAGGGCGACATAGCTGACTGCAGCTCGTACAGAGGCATCTCTCTACTTCCGGTAGCTGGGAAGATTTTAGCCCATATTATTAATACTCGACTGTCTAGACATGCCGAAATCATGCTCCCAGAAACCCAATGTGGTTTCCGTCTACGTAGAGGGACGATAGATGCCATCTTTGTCGTTAGACAAATCCAAGAAAAAAGCCTGGAACAACATCGTCCCCTCTACATGTGCTTCGTCGATCTCGAAAAAGTTTTTGACAGGGTACCGCGCGATGCTCTCTGGATAGTGCTCAAAAAGGCGGGTCGTCCTGAGGAACTCTTAAACTTGATACGCCAGTTTCATGAAACCATGATGGCTAGAGTTCAACATGGAAATGAGTTCTCAGACCAATTTCCAGTCAGATGTGGTGTAAAGCAGGGTTGTGTTTTGGCGCCAACTTTATTTTCCATATACTTTGCTGCAGTTATGAGGGATGCAATGAGATCTTGCAATAACAAAATTGAGCTGCACTGTCGGACGGACAAAAGCATTTTTAACCTCTCCCGTTTTGGAGCCAAGCGTCTAGTCACCACTTTTTCCGTCTTAGACATATTATACGCTGACGATGTTTGTCTTATGGCCGATTCAGTTGAGTCCCTTCAGGAATATATAGACTCGTTACAATCTTCGTGCCAAAGGTTCGGCCTGGTTATAAGTACCAGCAAGACGCAAGTCCTGAAACAACCCCCCCGAGGATGTTCCAAGGATGCTTCTGATATCACTCTGGATAACACCGCGGTAGAGGAAGTTTCACACTTTAGATACTTAGGGAGTCGAGTAAGATACGACAACACCCTGGCATCGGAGATACCAGCTCGAATAGCGTGTGCTGCAGCGGCGTTTGGCAAGCTGAGGCTTCGTGTTTGGAACTCCCACGACCTAAAACTGGAAACTAAAATATTAGTGTACAAGGCTATAGTTCTGCCCACTCTACTATACGCTGCTGAGACATGGTGCTGCTATAAAGCAAATATCAAGCGGTTAGACACATTCCACCTCAAGTGTCTGAGGTCTATACTGGGCATCAAATGGCAAGATCAAGTTCCAAACACGGAAGTCTTACGGCGATCTGGTTTGCCGGGCGTAGAAGCACTAATTATGAAACGTCAGCTGAAATGGAGTGGTCACGTCTTACGCATGGACGACAGCCGATTGCCCAAGGCAATCTATTATTCCGAACTTGCTCGCGGTAAGCGCAGGCAAGGTGGGCAATACTTGCGTTACAAAGATGTCCTCAAGCGTAACCTTTTGGCTTGCAATGTACCGGCTGAATGTTGGGAGGAGCGCGCACGTTTCAGACCGGAATGGCGCCATACCGTCCACAACAACGTGGACGAGTACGAACGGCGGCGCCTTGAAGATCTCGACGCCAAGCGCCAATTACGGAAGACT
>DWEJ01002648.1:0-11232 GCA_018245835.1 Mysoria sejanus stolli | reverse complement strand
AAATATTTCATAATCTAAGTAGGTACATTTTAAGATTAAATTTTTAATTGAAACGAACATTTTAGGCGTTATTAAAATTTTGATATTATAATTATACCATAATGCCTGGTCCCTTAACGCGTAGGCAGAGTAGAAAATATCAAATATTCTTAAGGATTACACGGGCTACTTCTGCCTTAATTATTCTGTTTCTAAGCTGTTGCTATCGTCGCTTATTCAACAATATCGCTAAGTCAAATATTGGTGATTTTTATTTTTGAATGAAACTGATTAAAGCTAACACGTGAATAATTTAAAAAACATAAACATAAGCACTCGACGTTACTTATCGTAATAGTTCATGTAACTGGTAAAAAGTGAGAGTACAAAATTTCCCTAGCTTAGTTCTGTCTACCCTTGCCGTTACGTAACCAGTACGGGTTACTATGTTATGTTAGTATAATATTCATGTTACGTTAGTGATATAAAAGTGTTGGGCGCATGAAACTAATACTTGAAATTTAATTCTCAGAGTCAAAGTACTCATCTAAAATCGATTTGCGAGCTGCTGGCTGTTTTTATGAAAAATCTGCACGCTTTCAGCGCTATATACCTACTTGTTAAGCTGGCTTTGTGTATCGGTAGTCAGCTCTACGAAAAATATAGTGTAACCATTTGAATTTTAATTCTGCTTATTCTACAGTTGTGTCTGTTATTTAGCTGAATTATCTGACTACAAAGATTCTTCACCGTAATGTTTGTCCTCATCATAATCATTATCAACCTAATGCAATCCACTGCTAGTCATAGGCCTGCCCTGAGTGGTTATGCCCAAAATCCCTGCGCTTGGTATTTGGGTTTTCACTCCGTCTACACTGCTATCTACAGGCGGCCAGGACATATAGCATTGTATATAGAAAGACGCAGATTTCACCATACCGCGCCGAACTTCGTCACCTCTTACGACACCCTGTATCCTAGCACGGGTTAGGGTAATGCATTCCTATTCCGCCCCTACGCGGATTATTTATGTACAATTTAAAGTATGTAGGACAACAATATTAGTTACAATATATCAAGCCAGGGAAGACCTACTGAATTTTGAGGTACTTGAAATCGTTTATATTATTTGATTTTGTTTCATTACCTTTAGCGCCATCAACTTCTGTAGCCTTAATCTTTATACATAATTATGTAGAAAAGTTTGAAGAAACTGTTTATGATACACTGACACTAGCGTCTGTCTACTGCAACAGCGACAATAATTATTTTTGTTCCTAGTTTTTCTTTGTTAGTATTATTGAAAGCGAATTTTATGACTGTAATACTAAATCTAGAGATGTTCCGATGCGCATATATTAGTATACCACTGTATAGGCCTGATGGAAATCTGCGATTGATATAGAATAAACTTAATATTTTTCGACAAATCTACATCAATGAAACTATTTTGGTTCGGCGTATCAACTTTTATATTACCATCTTAATCTAATTCTATTCCAACCAAAATTTTCATTTCCCATAACAATTTCGTACAAAAAGTAATACATCCACAAAAGTGTTAATGTTTAATATACATTCGAATATATGGGTAGTATTGCTGTTGTAACAAATGTACCGGGGTAAGTCATAATAATTGATTGTAATGTCAAAACTATAGAGCGTAATGCACAACCCAATTTCCAAAAGATACGTAAGCCTACTTTTCATAATAGGGAGAGGCAATATGAAAAGTGGCGATATAATCTGGCATCCATCTCTCGTCATATTAGGAGTGGGGCTAATGCCGCGATACAAAGTGGGGACATTACTCTACGTCAAGCATATAGTGGAGCCGCATATACACGTAAATTGGGTAAAGTATGGTGAATTTGTGTAGAAATTCGGTGTATTCCTTGATGTATGGATAATATCTGCTTCCTTTATAAAATTGAAAATAACGAAGTAAACTAGACAAAAATATCGTGTTTTCTTGAAATGTTTCATATGTACAAATGTACAGAAATAATAAATTTGCTGGCCATGAGATATGACAAATATTAATAAGTAATTAATAAATAAATATTAATAAGTAATGACACGTCTGCAGTCCTCGAAGGGTAGGCGAGCGTAGGCGAGTGTAGTGCAGTGCCACGGTTTATTAGATACGTTCACATACCAGTATGGAATAGGTGGTAAGCCTTTATTGCCATTCAATAAGCATATTTCTAGATTTTCAGCCACTTCTAAATAATAGAAATTAAATTAATTTAGAAGTGTTCATCCCGGAATTTGTACCCAGGGCCTTTCGATTGGGAATCGCACTTGCAACCAACACCACCAATTTCAAATTTTAATTAAATAATAATTGTATTTATAAAGTAGAACGAATCAAAGGTTGACCAATAAATATGCAATTAGGAATTAAATTGGGCCTCTATTAGCCATTTTTAAGCATGAAACATTGTGATAACTTTGTAATTGTGAAACAAAGTAAATATATTGTACAAATGTTAAATATAGTTTCAAAACTATAAGTAAATAAGGGAAGTATCGATAAATTACCACAAATAAATATATTAAGATAATTCTGAACCCAGAAGCATTGTTAATCTTGAAGACTAAGACGAAATACATTTCGTTTAGCTAAGCTCCTCCATTCAGTATAATTTAATACTAAGCCTGGATAAACCGGACCTATTACCTCACATAAATTCTTCTCTGCGTTAATAATAGATGTCGCTGCGTCTACATGAACCTAGCTCTAATTCTATGTAGCTTTTGTTATCTTAATTTTTGGAATTCTAAATACCACTTATGCAGAAAATGTAGTTTTTCAGGAGAAGCATTTAAAACTTTGACACCTCACAAAACAATGACGTTAGGATATAGATGATATGCATAGCTTATATGTACTACAACATTAACTTTTTGTACTACAAAAGTAACTTCATCGCACCAAGTAAAGGGGAGTGCTTTAAGACAATTATTACATATTAAACTCATTTTTGTAATTTTTGCAAAAGTGCCAGTGTCGCACCGGGGGTGCGATATGTTTATTCTATGAGCTATACTAATATTCACCTTCCACATTCAGAACGACGGCCATGTTAATCTTCGGTTCAGTATTGATCTGGCACTCGTATACTCCTGCGTCTCGGGGCTGCACGTAGTCTATCTTCAAGTCCCAGTCGTCGGATGGCTCTGGGTGAAGAACGCTGAACCTCGCGTCTCCGGTGTACGTGAAGATGTGAGATGTTAAGATGTGTAAGTCTCTTTTTCTCATCCACGATACCTGTAGACGTATAAAAAATTAAAATGAAAGCACACATACTTTAAAAGAGCTTAAAGAAGACCAAGGAATTTAATTCTAAACATATTTATTTTAAATATGATGTACCTATATGTAATTTTAAGTTCGAACCCAGTTTAAGTAAAAAACGTTCAGATATTAGTCATGTTCAGACAGGACAATGTCATGCAATAGTCGTGACCTATCGGACACCTACAGTAACAACTTTTAAAGATAATGTGTCAGCAATAGTGTGTTGTAATATTTGTTATTAATTTCTTTTTTCATCAAAAATTTCACACATGTTTTAACATTCATCTAAATTTAGAGGCAGGTAATTGAATTATATTACACTTCTTCCATACTTCTTTAGTACCAAATTAATAGAGAAGACGAATATTTTATACTTTTGGCATAGGACGATTGGCTTGTTTGTTTAGTAATTGCGAAGGTGACTACTGAGCAGGAGGTCCTAGATACATTCCCCGGTCGGACACAGTATTATTGAGTTCCTAACTTGAAATTCTCGGTATTCCCTCGGAGTTTAGATTTATGCCAGGTCTATACTAATGGATTAACCTCTTGTTAGATAGGACGTAGAATATAACAGGTAAAAGCGGAAATACAACACTCAATCGCCTTCGGGGAAATACAAGCGTAATGTTATCATTCAACGTAGGAAATAATTGTATACAGTAAACCTTATTATGACATAGGTAATCTTTGTGTACTGAAGAAGCTTCAATGTAAATAAATTGCTGCCGAGAGAAACTTTTATGTATTAAAATAAGCAAAGTGGGTAAGAAATGTAGGCACGTCACGCGAGTTTAAACCCAGCTCATATTAAATTAATTAAATAGTGGGAAGGTTATAAAAGGCATGGTTAAAAGAAGGTTGGGAAATATCGCTGCCTTATCCATAATTTGTATAATATATGTATTAAAAGGTGCATCTACCCGGCATGGGCGGGTCGAGCTCAAGATGAAATATGGTAATCTGTTTTTAAATGAAAATATTCAGGGATTTTTGGGAGGGAATTCTCGGTAATGACGAAGGTAAATCCAATGTGAGAGAGAGATAAGAAAATATTGACCTGGGAAATTGGTTCGAGATTTTTGGTTTGTATTATTTAACGAGAAGTAAAATATTTTTTTTTTAAGTCGAAGGAAATAATCCGAAGGAAATCGAAAGTTACTTTTAATAAAGATACGATAAAAATCTTGTATAGACAATGATGACGTAATTCGAATATCCTTGCCCGTGGAAGTAATTTTAATATTATCACAAGACAACCAAACCATTAAAATGATACTAATTGTCCAAACATTAATTTCTGTTAACATTTTAATTTCAGACCTCAAAATCACTTTCATTCATGCCTCGCCCAGCTTCGTGTAAACTGAGGCCTTTGATTAAAATTACACCAACAATGAGCGTCTAAAATTGTATTTTTTTAATTCGAAGGCCACCGAGAAATTAGAGAATAAATTCGTTCCTTTGTTGGGTTTTTGTTTTTGAACGTAATTAGAGTAAGCCTGAAGTGAGCCTGCTTAAGCCCGTCGTAATTAAGCAAGATGGAGCGTCCACAGCCTCTTTACAGCCCTTAAAATAATAAAATTAAGTAACGGCTAAGCGGTGAAATTCTTTTAACACAATTTCTGCATTCGCCATATTTAATTGTTCAGATGCGATTAAAAGTAAAAATGCTGTAACTGAAGATATTGTACAAGATTGCTCAAGTATAATTAGAGGGAAATACTTCCAAGCTTGATCTTCACTGCTTTTTGGTTACGCCATACGATCGTAGGTTTTATAGGTCGTGTTGGTTGCAAGTGCGACTGCCGATCGGCAAGTTCCGGGTTCGATTCCCGGATCGAGCACTAAAAAATTTTCTAATTTAGATTTTCTAGTAGTGTTTGGGAGTCTGGATATGTGCCCGATGCATGGTAATAGGTTATTCCTTAGTGGGACGTACACGTAACTGGTGAAACGTGGGAGTGTTCTGCATTCCTCTGCCTACCTCTTCGGGTATTACAGGCACGAAGTAACGAACAATTAACAATGATAACGCTTGCTCGATATCATAATGACTATGTCAATAAAAATTCGTCTCTCTAATGATTAACAAATATGTTATAAAATTATAGAACTTATGATTATGATTAGTTAGTATTTAATACATTATTATATATATACATTACATGATAAGCGTGGTTAAAATTTGTACGACTTGTCGAAACGACATTGTATCCGAGCATAGAACAATAAATAACAAATTTTCACCGTATAATAAACGATTTCACGAAATATTGTAAAGAAAAATGTGTAAAACCCCCAATAACCCTCAACGGATATATTATAATGCATCTCGGGATGTCGCGGAGCTATTTATTTCCCAGAATGGGTTGTAGATCCCAGACCATTAATATGGTGGTCAGTGGAGCGCTGAAGGGATCGAGGGCCCGATGAAAGATCGACGTTGAAAAATGATATTCTATAGCGCAGGTGTCGAAATAGATAGTGTCGGGAGTCTGGAATTGGATCTCATACGAATAAGCCATTAAACAGACACAGGAAACATGCGTAGTCATAAATTCCGTTCCATCAGAAAAGTTACAGCTAATGTAGTGTTAATTATTTTCGTTCTATGAATCTTTCTGGTTCGGTTCTAAATTCTAATATTTTTTTTAACTTTTATTGACTTTATGCAATACAAATGCACGAATAAATTGATGATAAGAAAACAAAAATGTTAATGTTAATTTTAAATGATATGCTTCTATCGTCAAATCGTAGACCCCGTTATTGTATTGAAAATTTTTTTTAATACGACTTGCCCTTTTAATTAGGGAACTAGTGATGAATTTCCACCTTTAACATTTCTGCGATTTATGGGTGGAGCGTAGCTTAACTTCTCGTATCGTTACTACAAAGCTGTATGGCTGTGTGAATTTTGTTTCATCTCAGACACAGGCTTATTGCTGCAATTTTATAAGCGCTGTACGTTACAGTAGTGAAGGGTTACTGTAGTGTACTGTAGCGTTGTAATCTTGGTAATAACAGGACTTGACATGCAAGGCTAAGCCTTTATCATTTAATATTAACAGCTGGCATCTGCAGCTTAATATGGTAAACAAAGATGATTTGTTTAATATTAAAGAATTATGAAGTACAAGTTTGGTGTTAAATTTTTAAAACTAAGTCTAAGGTTGACGATTTTTAAGTTTATTAATGCAGAATTTTCATATTTATTTCTTTTTTAATTTGCAAATCTAATCGCAATGTATTTGGGTAAATGTTTTAACTATTTATATCATCGAGTAAACATTATGTACAACTTTGTTAAAAGCTGAATCTTCTCCCTGTTACCTGTATTCGCCTTAGCACGGTACCCGTTGTGTGGCGTATCTGAATCGGTCTACAACCACAAACTATTATTAATAGCCGTAATTTATATTCACGACTTAATTGATAGAGCATCCCATAAAACTAGCAAGACGACCTCGGGGCTTTGACAAACGACTGGGTGCTAGACGTTGAATTTATTGTGAAATATTAATGTGCGTTGTGTTGTTGTTTCAGGATTTACAAGAGGGTAACGCTGTGATGGATTTCGTAGATACGGAAACTTAAAAAGGAACATTAACAGCTAACGACAAAATAATGTCCGGTTGTGTTGCTGTACATTCGTCATGTTTGTAGACGACGCTTGGAACAGGTCACGCTCCACGAAATATACCAAATTTGTAACTTATACCTCATCACATCACCGTCTCCATTTCTGTATGAGAGTATTTATTGTGAATTATTGTTTTTAATCGTACATGTTCATTGTTTCCATCATTCCGTTTATCATCCTGACTTATACCCAAAATAGCCATGAACAGATTGTTTTTTAGATTTTCTTTACCTACGAGCAGACAAGAATGGCTTAATATTGAATAATTTGTGAATTTGAATATTTACGATTTAATTAAGTAGAAAACAACAAGGTTTTTTTACTTTTTTTTTGTTGCTTTTCTTGGCGTTTGTACTGTAGGTATTACTCATAGGTAAAAGTAATGGTCACTACCATTTGAATCAGGAGTTAAAGAGTTGATAAAAAATTTTGTATATACTATAAGCATTTTATTGAAATTATTACATTCGATAAGTGCACACAATGTCGTAGTAAATAATAATATTATGAAAAATTGGCGATATGCTCACCACCTATTCCACCTATTCCATGCGGTGAGACGTGGGAGTGTTCTGCATTCCTCTGTCTACCTCTTCGGGGATTACAGGCGTGAAGATAAAAAAAAAATATTATGAAAAACTACAACGATAAAAATTTATTATTCTTTAAGTGTTATCCCAGAGAATACGACTACACATAAGCACATACGGGGTACACCAAAGTGAGGCTAAATGTGTAAAGGCACATTCTACGGCAACCAAATATCGGACTAGGAGCACAGCTGTTCTAAGCACGAAGCCGTGTGCTTACAACAGAATAAAGCAGTAATTAAACGCTTGTCTAAATTCGACGAATAAAACAATTCTTAGTTACGTTGCGAGCTAAATATATGTTCTACAGACGAATACATTTGCCCATCTAAGATTTTTATTTCAATGTGAAGATAAAGTTCTTACATCACAATATCTTTTTTGTAACTTGACTGGTCTGCGCTAAGACCCGATTCTGTCTTACGGAAAGTGCAGTACGCAATGATGGAAAATACAAATGTCGGATATGAATAACCAACGTATACGCACAGTCCTATTGCCTATATGTTTGGCCCGGCAGCGGAGTACGGCGGACTGGCCCACGACGGTGGACACATTCCGCGGAGACACGTCGTCGAAGTACGGCCGCTCCGGCCGCTCCCCGCTCCCATTCGCACCCGGCAGCCCGTGCAAACCTGGAGAAAAAGTATGGATTTCAATCTTTAAAAAATTTAACCATCACATTTACAAATTTAAAGTGATTCCTCTATATTATTTTCCCATGTACAAATGTAGGTCTCGGAGACTTTAGACTTCCCATCAGGTATTTCTATTTTATTTATTTCTTAACCACTGCTAATACCAAGAATACATATATTCAATACTTCAAACTACAATATTCAGGTTTGCACATTTGAATAAATTTTACACTGTTATATTATTAGGTACAACAAGTATTTTAACTAATAAAAAATTTAATCTTCGTACTTCTTGTAGGACGAGAATAATAATTCTTGAAAACAGCACAAAACCGAATATGGACTTTATACGTAAAGCAAGTTAGTTATTGATATAAACCTATATTAAACGTTATATGTATACTAATATCATAACGTCTCGTTGGTTGTGTTGGTTGCAAAGGCAACTACTATGCGACTGGATTCAAATCCCTGGTCGGGCACTAGAGATTTTTCTAATTTAAACTTTCCAGTAGTAGTTCGACATATGGAAATGTGCCCGGTGAATGACAATAGACTCACCACCTATCCATAGTCGGACAAAAACGTAACTGGTGAAACGTGGGAGTGTACTACAGTCTCCTGTCTGTCTCTTCCGGCATTACAGGCGAAATTTTACCTCAAGTTAAATTTCCGATAGCCGCTTAACATAACGCTTTTTATTTTATAAGTAGAGACTTATAACAAAAAGTGAGACATGGAAGTTTCTACACCCATCTGTCTAACTCTTCAGTAAAATGCAGCCATGATGTTACATTCAATAAAAGTTATTTATGAATTTTTATTTATTATGTGACATTCAATAAATGAAAATTTATAAATAATTTCAAGTGTGCCTTTATTATTGACAGAGTTTTAGTGAAACAAACGCGTACACATTTAAACTTTGGCATTTATAAATTGGTCTGGACGTCAAGTTAAATGTAGGACGAATTCGATAAAGTTTTAATGTAGTTTTAGTTCGGTGTTGCGAAAACAGCTATATGGGTATGAAATTTCCGCAACACTCATGCTGAGGACGTTTAGGAAAAACACTAAGATATTGCCCACAGCGGGCAACGGTGCAGAGCTACTTCGATAGTGTCGGTAGACTTCATACTCCATGGAAGCAGATAACAAACTTCCAAAGAAAAATACGTTTGAAAATTTTTTGTTATACGTTTGAAACATTATTTAGGATTTACAACTCAAGTTGAATACGCTATCGGTGCGTCATTCTATCCATGCTTCTTCTCAATACATCAACACTTATCAGAAACGTTTCGCAAACAAATATTTTATAAACGTACAACTAACATATTCTTTAAATCAACGAATAAATTCTAATGTAATGTATTATAACTTAACGCAAGTTACTTTATTAAAATTATACTTAAACCTAACTTAAATGAACCTTCGTCGGACGCGCTGTGTTAGACTAACGTAGTGTAGGACGAAGGGTCCAAAAATTCAGAACAAAAAGTCCAACAACCCTGACGCGTTAATGCATACCTAAAATTTGTCCCGAACCTGAGTTTAAACGAATTTAAGTTCAACGAAAACACGATTAAAATGCCAAACAAGCTCGAAGTTTCAACAAACAAATTTGTTCTGTGGGTTTTATAGAGCCCTATAGATAGGGCTTCGGTCGAAATTGTTTAATATACCCTTTCGGGTTGTCTTCCACTTTTGGCCCACCAAAGTTTACGATTGATTTAAACTGATTGTTTAATGGAACGCAAAATCATTTCCTTTTCCTTTAAAAAAACATTTTCGAGATCCTTAATTTATCTTGATACCTGAGACGTCACGATTATAGAGTCGCAAGAAAGCTTTGGAGAGAAATAGCAAGATTTCCCTTGAGGGATACCAAAAGAACGCTGTGAATAATAAAACTGATAATGTTTTATCGTAAGCAAAATAATTATATCGATCTGAAGTATTTAAGTACTTTTTCTATAATAATAAATATCTAATTTTAAATATTTCTATTAAAATCAAAATTCAAATTAACCAAATTATTTTACATACCAAGGAAAGAACAAAGTTTTTATGCTGTCAACGAAACATTGCTATAACAATAAAAGAAGTAATGTAACCGCAAAACGCGCAACAATAACACACTACCAAAAAATACCCGACGAAAACTGTCTGGAACTAAAAAGTAACAGTTTCGCGTTTTAGTTTATCTCTCCCCTTTCCATGAGCAAAATGCCTTTACAGTGGTTGTATTTACATAAAAAAAACACGCCATTATCTGAGTGTCTAACCAGAGTCGCTCCGGATATGTGACGTCACGGCCATCGAACCGGAAATAAGAACAGCCTTTGCCCGCTGTTTTTAAGGAGAGGCACATATAAGTTCTAGATGGGGCCATAAAAAGCGCGAGTTGTATCTGTTCACTTTAATATTACTTTTCCTCAAATGTTATGATTGTAGACAATTATTGAACATTATAATAAATTTACAATATTAGTATAAAATCTTATAGCACCTCAGTGAGTTAACATTTCATTACTTTACCTTGCTTGCAAAAATACCACCGTCATTATCAAAAATGCTACGACTGACCTCATGAAGAACTTCGGATTGGGGACGCTTTAATTAACTATATTATTATGAGGACTAACGTATCGGACGTATCGGATTGTCAAATAAAAATATATATAAATATACACGAGGTACTTAGTACTGGTAGTAGTAGGCATAATTAAATCATTGTCATAAGTACCATACATTTTACTGTTAAATGTTTCGTGAGTGCTATATATTAACTTATAAACCGAATTGACTCATGTTTTTTTCGAGATGGCCCCACCACATGCTTATTTCTTACGAATTATACAAATGTAATTAGGCCTGAGACTTATATGCATTTGTGTATAATTTGACTAAGACATATTATTATGTACGTGTTCGACGGTGATAGCCTAGTTGTTTGAAATTAAACTTCTCACTCCGGGAGACCGGGTACTAATACTGGCGCGCTCCTCTTTAAAAATGTGCATTTTAAGTTTAAATATCACTTAATATAACGGTCAAGGTAAACATCATGTG
>DWEJ01002647.1:0-11232 GCA_018245835.1 Mysoria sejanus stolli | reverse complement strand
CCCACTATGGAATAGGTGGTGAGCCTATCGCCATCTATCGGGCACTTATCCAGACTCCGAACCACTACTAGAATTAATAATTTTAGCTTCTAAGACATGAAATAAATAGTAATGATAGTAATAATAGTATATAGTCATACTGTCTTATTATCGTCAAAAGTTAATTTATCACCTTTCACTGTCAGTTATATTCGTAACACTTAAATACGTACGCAGGACAAAAAATATTACTGCATAAAATCTATTCGTTTTTCTGTTTAATCTATTTCTTGTCAATTATGAAAAACATTCACACCGAATTCGAAAAATGCATAAGGTTTTGTTTTGAGTAAATTTTCATTTTATCGAAAGGGACTATGTTTACAATCAAAAGTACTAAAGTTGTCGTGTTTGAGTATTCATTAAAAATTCTCGAATCAAAGTTATTGTAACTTGGTCAAAAGTTGGCGTGAAATACTCTCTCGTTTCAAAGTTTACTTAATTGTTACGATAACCTCAAAAATAGCGGCGGACGACGTAATTATATGAGTTTTAAAACTATATCACGTTGATTTTAATTATGCTAAGACTACATGGCTTTTGTATCCGCGGCTTTGCTCACGTTGGTGTTAACTTTGAACCATTCACGTATGTATAATATAAGCAATGAAGGCTTGCTCATATATGTTTACGAAAAGTCTTATGAATGTCGAAAGGCCACCTTGATATGTCGGGCGTCCACATAAAACAGATTTTTCTATCCCTTGGGAACAGATTTTTTTCTGGATAAACGTTACACTGTTCTATACTCAAATGAACTGCACATACATAATTTTAAGATAATTGGTAGAGTTTTTTAAGGCGTAAAAAAGAAAATATTCGCAACTATAGTATTACGATGTTCGCAAGTAAATATGTATCAATAATTAAATGTATGTAAGTTTTTCTTATGTTTATGTAATTCGATAAGAAACAGTCTTTTCATGACAGTTTTAAAGCCTTTTGAAAGAAGGTCTGTATATTATTCAACAACGCGCATGTTAATTCACCTTATCTTGATATCCTTGACCCCCAACGCTGTTGTAAATGTGAGCTCTCAAATGAAATGCCAAATAGTGTACCTACTCAAAAAACGTTTACCGAAGTAGAAGATCAAGTGGTATTTCTCATGTTTCCACTTCGGTCATTATCACTCACGTCACAGTGTGCTGGTTATGATTTTCCCGCACGATCCGGCAAACTCGAGTTTTGAACCAATAAAGCTTGCTTATCTTCGGTTGATCGTTGTAATGCATTTGTCTATGAATAATTTGTGTGCATTGACGCGGTACGTATGTAGGTACACACATCGGCGAGTGAAACGGTTCTCTTTATGATAATGCGCAACTCGAGCGTGTCTGGTGTACGCCCGGTTTTTTCTCAGCGTGCTGTAACATTAGATCATCCTGTAGCTAGACTAAGTGATTGGAACAACGAGCTGGTAATCCTATACAACCGGTAACGCGTATCCCGTTAGGTATTAGTTGTGTTACTTCATTGTTTAAGTCGGTCCCATCTTTGACTTTTTTTTCTATATTTGCGATTTGCAAAGTTTGACTTATTCCGATAGTTTTCAACAATTTTTATATTGTGAAATTGAGTTACAGGTTGAAGGTAATTTTTTGATGGATTCGTAAGTTAATTGCCTTGGAATTTCGATTCAATTTCAAGACGAATTAAAGCGGTTTCGAGATGGAATCGTTTCAAAACAAGTGAAAATTAACGCAAAAGCTGTTATTTACGATCATCTTACCTATGAATAATTATACTAGTTCAGATGCTTATCTAATTAATCTCGTCGCAAGAGAGCATTTAAATCAGTTTGGATACATACATATGTTCGAAATTTATCTCTTCTCGTAACAGTAAAAAGTTTTAAGCAATTAATTTAATTATTTATATTATATTTCTATGTAAGCAAAATACTGTTAAAAATCCATTAACTGTGAAATGATTCAAACGTTATCTATATAACATGCTTACGGTTAAGTTTTCGTTTGTCTAGCCTCTGCGTCCCGACAACGAACAACGGTAGGCGGACAGGTCAGGATATAACGCGGACTGACTCATTTAGCCCAGATATCAAATCCGGCAGTAAAGTAAATGTCGTGATATCTGGGCATTTCAGTCGTTACTCTTCCATCACTTCTGTAGCATCAGCTGGAAAGGTGTGTATGTCGATAACTGATTCAGTACATATCAAAACTAATTAAGTGAATGTAGTTTATAAATTTGTTAGTTCCGTTTGAGGATTTTCGCCGTTGATCATATTTTATTTCTTTTTACCACAGTCCTGTTATAAGAGAAATGATCCTAATACATCCTTCGAGGCCCAAGACGAAGAGAGAAAATATATTCAAATTTATTCATAGGATAAATTAAACTTTAATGTATACAGTTCTAGTTGTATAAATTACACTCGTTATACTTGCAATGCTATTGTCCAATTTGTATTATTATACGTGTGAACAGTGTTTAAACATTAAATCATTTATAGCCGCCTAATGGACTTCGGAACGTGGCATGCATATTTATCCGTCTATATAAATTCAAATGATCGTCATGGAAAAATGAAATAACTGTTCCTTGAGTTGTTTCGAGATTTTCATTCTTAATGTAGTCAAGACGTCTTTTTATTAGGTACACAAATTTAATTTAATTTATGTCGATTATAAACGTCTAAGCGAGATGTAAAACTATTTTTTTAACTACATGCAGCTCAACCGCCGTAGTAGTTTTATCAGTTCCGTGAACCATAAATTTTGTTATAAGATTTCGTTAATTATTAGAAATGAGACACAAGTATTATTTATTTTCTTTACGATTACGACACACTCATAAGAAGTTCATAATAGATAACAACAAGAATATAGGGAAGTAAGACTAATAAATCTCAGTGGTACGGTGCAGCGTGATGTCCGACGGTGTGGGCGGACGGCGCGGGCGGCGACGCTCCACTCGACCGGTTTTTGAGGATCCTGGGATGAGTGTTGAACTTTTGGTACATATGACATAGGCGTTTTGTTTACCATAACTTGTGTACGTCACTTAATGTGGGTGACTCAAACATGTTACCTCAAATGAACAATACATGTTGAAGTGTCGCAAGGTTGGCAGGTCAGAGTTTAATTGCTATATTTACATTTACAGATTCCTTTTGTGTAAATAATATGTGCTACTTATTCTCTATAATATTCACTTAGGGTCACATATTTGTTTTGCCAAACCGCTTTGTCTCATCGCATTTTCTTGAGAGATTCGCATAAAACAGTGGAAGAATAAAGATGAGCTGAAATGAATGTTAAATAAGATTTGTTAAATGGACGCATATATTATATTATATTGCTTTATAAAATAATAACTATAAAACGCAGTATAAGGCTTGGTTTTGCGCGAACTGAGATCATGCGAACAAGAAAGTATAGGATAATCTTGTTATATACATATCTGATCATATTTACGGAATGCGAAATTCGTTTCATTCCTCGAGTAGCGAAAGGTTACGTATCACGATATTCGAATCATAAATTAAAATCCTTTGGCTTGACCGTCGGCGACGGACGCCACTTTAAGTCCAACTTTTAAAATAGTCGTTTTTCGCACGAAACATAAATAATATTGGTCTAGTAATTATTCCCACTGTGTATAACTATTCCCACTATGGATAGGATTAAAGCATAATTCAGTGTAATTGCCAATTTGGGTACAGTTCTCTTCCGCAAGTGGGAGAAATCTAAAGCGTTTTCCTTCACGCTTGTCCAGTGCAGATGTTGTGCAGTGTGTGCGGGGTTAGTGTTAATTAAGGAGATTTGAAGTTCTTAAGTGAAATTAAACGTTTGTTTTTTAATGAGGGCAATCGGGACCGATTGCTAAACTTCCAACATTTATCTTGAAATTTACCCTGATCGCTAACACATAATAAAATTTTTCACTGTCTCGTTGGTCGACTGATTGCGACGACTGGTTATGGAGAGATCCCGGATTCGAGTCTCGGATCGAGTGTAATTCAATTGTTTGGATTTTCGTTTTCTAGTTGAACTTTCTAGTGAATTTAGAGTCTAGATTAATGCCCGGTGAATGGCATTAGGCGGACCACTTAAACGTAACGCGTAAACGTATAAAAATCAACTATTTAACAAAATTCATTTTTGTTTCAGGTACCACATATCAACGTGCATTTATTTGGATTTTGATACTGTTCAGCAACTATTGCAACAATAGCACCAGCAACATCGATCTATTGCATGACCAGTATCCTTTCAAAACGTGTAGGGTTAAGACCACAACGGTTACACACGGTAGATTAATCGCGTTCTTGAGAACTTATGGAGAGCTTTAAGGTAAAATTTTTCATGATGGTTTTCTTTTTCTACACTGATGAATATTTTATCCATGAAAACGTTACTAACATTCATACGTCGATAACTAATCGTGAAAAATATTATGTCAAATTATAATAGAATCTAATACCTATATACTTGTACATACATTATGGAGATTTATTATTTATGAGAAATAAGCAAGCCTCATTACCCGTTCTGTTTTTTTAGATTAAAGCAAATGCGTGGGCGTTCATATGTGGTGTGCCGGTTGGTATAAAATGGGAATTTTTAATGAGTGTTTAATGATTTGCTTCCTTCGTGGTGCAATATAAATATTTTAAGGTCGTTTCGTTTCGTGCCGTGAAATGTCCCGTGCGCTTGTGTATCGCGCTTAGTAATTAAGGTAGTCCATCCAGGTTCATTGTTCGCGTTGGCGTGGGCCGAAACAGCTTTGAAAGTCAACAATGGATTGAAATAATGCACCCCGCTGTCTTTTTAATAAATTTAAACACCGTACCTCTCCTAACCAGTCGACTATACAATGCGTATTTAAGCGATCGTTCTCTTTGGTACGAAAACTAAAATAACTGTTTGGATACGGATAACGTTAACGATGAAAATTCCATGGCGACATTTATTCACGCCCGAATTGCTTTCATCTAACCTTTACGAGGTAGTTTTAATCTAATTTGGAGATGGTCCCACGACGTAATGAGTTGAACTACAAGTTCTTTATCTTTAGTTAATTCGTTTGTATTTGTTCTTTCATTCGAATTGAACACGAAACAAAATACAATTAGTACATCGATTGAATTTAATTTTCTTATACACTTAAGTTTTATAAGGTGCTACTTGTCATTTAATAATAAAATTAGAGTTTTGGCTTTTAGTTTTACACATTTATTATGATGTGCTAATATGCTACATCCTCCAGAATGTTTGGCTGTTTAGTTCGGCGGCAATCTGCAGCAAAGCAGCAGAGCTTTCATTTTTGTGGTCCCTGTACAATTCGAACTATAATTGCAGAAAAGCAATTGTGACCGACTTCAAATAGAAAGTGGGTATTATACGATGTTGAATAAATTTTTATGCTGGCTGTATACAGCTAGTAATCAAGATTAATTCAGGGTATATATCTTATCGGAGAGAAATGGACAAGGAAAAGTGGGTTCACAGTACATCAATAATGTTGGTTTTCTCGTTAAAAAATTTCCACCTTGTGAAACTCTTTTGATTCATTTGTACTTTTATTAAAAAAATTACTTATCGTTTTTAATTACCTGTAACAAAAACTTGTAAATATTATTCATAGAAGTCATTCAAATATTAATGAAAATATCAGTTGATCTCGTTCTGCATAAATTTGCATTGCTCAAGCCAATTTCGGTTACTTGCTCTTAAATTGGATAGCTTAGTTAATCGAAAGCTTAGTCAAGTTCAAAACTAGATTGGAAACTGAATATCAAGTCACGTGTCATTTAGTTTTCCCTACAATCATCCGATTTACTGGCATCTGCAGCAAATCTTTGTATATGGCTCGTAGCACGACAAACTACAGGACATAAATACTTGATTTCTGTTTTGATATATAGTATTATAATTAGCTATTTATTCATGATTTTTACATCAGTGTAGATTGTAGTGTCTACGCAAAGCTTATGAGCATTCATTTAAAATAATATTTAGTTTAAGCAGTATATTACATAAGTATTGCTAAATATTTTACTACGGTATGATATCGACACCAAGATCTTAATTTTAAACTTGTATTGTACTTAGGTACATGTATTCGTAATATATCGTTTGTAACCATCTAACATTTTAGAAATGTTTCTTTTTTAATTTTATTTTCAGCCGGTATTTCAAATATTTTATTAATAATACCAAACCCAGTTTTGCCGTCTCTCTATTTGCAAAACTGTAAAATTCTTTATTTAAAATATTATTATGTAAAGTTTCTTCAGCTGAAGGTGCGAATTAAAACAAGACTTTTTAATGTTTGTAGTCCATTGGCAACTCCTATTATATTGAAAGTTTTTGTGAGCCGCAGTGAGGTTCCTTATGAACGTTTTCGGACTTTAGTTCAAATAAAAATTCTAAAAGCTCTTAGAAAAAAAGATATGAAGTTTGGTAACTTGAAAAGACAAGAACAATAATTATCGTATTCTCATAATACCGCCTTTATTATCATCGCAGTTTCAGTGACTGTATCTTTGTTTGGGCTGGATCTCTTACACTGTACGGAGTCTGGGTCACACACAACTCCTCTCCATAGCATTGTCGATGAGGAGGCTTAGGAGCCACCGCCGTTGCTTTATTTAACAAATAGCTTCCAGTCAGCGACTACGTGAGTGCTGTGAGCGCTTCAGTTCTAGCGAAATATCGCAATTAATACGCAACGGGAACTTTCTCCGCGAAAGTGTTAACAAATTTAAGCCTGTTAAAACTTTAAAATTGAATACTGGCGATCGTTCCAACTAAGCCGTAACTTCTCGCTACACTTTCCATACTATACTTACAGTTTGCATTTATTATTTTAAAAAAGAGCATTTTATTTAGTATTTTGACTGTAATAAAACCAAAAATATATTCTACCAATAATCATTATAACGATACTGTAAAAGTTTTACATGCGTTTGCAATGTAATTTGCAATTAAATTGCTTTGCTTACTAATGTGGTGTTAGAAATTGGAGGTGGACTAAAACTCTCTAACTCAAATTGTTTAAGTTGTTCTAGAATATTACACTTGATTTAAATACTTTTACCTTACGCACTGTGAGCGTTTACGGGTTTGAACATTAGCGGTCATTCGTCAACGATCCAACCAGAGGTCGTCTCGTTAAGTGTGTCACTTAGGTCATCGGCAAAAGCTGGCGCCACAGATCTGGACGTGTTTTTAGTAGTTTAAGTTTTATAAGTGGTCGGTATAAACTGCGCCCTGAATAAATGTACACGCTATAGCCATAAAATGGAATGAATGGTACAAGCCCGACGTTCCACTTTCCTCGCGCCAGCCTCCGCAGTTCCCGTCCGCATTTTGTTTCAGCTCTTTTTATTATTGCATTATGATGTTGCGAACGAGCACGTAGTTCCCATTTACAGAGAATGGTGAACATTTATTCGTTCGCCCGTTTCGGATGATGATCTACGCGAAGCTTTTACCCCCAGTGTTCTACTTGGTAATAAGTTAGCGGCAATCTATATTTTAAAATTATAAATTCGAAAGTAACTCTGTCTGTCTGTCTGTCTGTCTGTCTGTCTGTCTGTTACGCTTTCACGTTTAAACCAATCCACTGATTTTGATAAAATTTGGCATAAACATAGATAAGACGGTGACAAAGGACATAGGCTACCGGCTTTTTACCGCGAGAAAATATCTCATTCCCACGGGAAACAAAGTTAGTTGGAAGAAAGCGTAGGGTACACAAAAATATCGTGTACTACTACGATTTTTGAAGGTAACCGAATGTAGCAAAATCAACAGGAATTTACTAGCGCTGTGACCTTTTAAATGTGACACCTAAAGAGTCGGTTGACGACCACACGACGTGGCACGTTCAGTTTCATATTATTCTTTAGGTTTAAACTTATTTTAAGAGGTATAATAAAACATAGTCATAAGTCATAGTCCAAGTTTCCAAAAAAAAACAGTCATTTACGTTACACTAACCAGCACATACTTGACGGAAAGTAGAAGAAATAATTAACATTTGCGCATTGGCGCAAGGCTAAGGCTTACGAATGTTTACATATTATATATAACATGAATGGATAATAAAATAGACACTACTAACAATATGAAGATTGGCACGTATCATTGCGTATTAAATCATAGTTAGTTATTCTCTCAGGATGATCTTCGCGGACGTATCTACCTAGTTACAATCACGCGAGACTACAAATTTCTTGAATTGAGGTCCAACAAATGAGATATAATGAAAGATTTAGCCAGTAAATCTCGCCTTGATAGGCTTGCCTCTCATTATATAGTTGTTATATATAAAAATATACATTTACAGAAATGGGCAGTTTTAAAGTAAAATATATTTGTTCAGCTTTTATTTTTTATTAAAAGAATCGTGTTACTCGTGCGTCATATGCCATATACATTATAGCATCGTATTGATTATTATGTATTTATTCTTATGACCCTTTTATCCTTGCAGACTCGAAACTGTGAGCTAACTCCGATCGTATAACCTGCCTTTTTCCTATTAAAATGATCTCTTGAGCCATGATAACATAAATATTGCATTATAATTCACATATTGCGTTTCTCTAGATGTGCTTAAGTCACGATTTATTTGTTTCATCTCTATAATTAAATAAAATCAAACGCTAGATAAAGTTCGATGTCTAAAGGGGATTATGAATAAATTTATTTTTTGTAACGAAACAATAAATAAAATCGTTATGCGGTTGTATATTAATAAGAATCTCTATAATAATGTACAAAAACCCGAAATTATTTTATGATATTAAATATAATAGTCGAAGTAGCTCGCATTTTTTCGTAATTTCCATTTCCTATTTCCAATTTGTTTTCTTTATTCCTAATTTCCTATAGTCAGTTTCATCTCACTGCCACTGTCGTAGATGCTGTTGTAGATGATGTTCAGTACGTTGTCTTCTTGTTTCCAGAGTCCTCGGTTACATGTATTGGAAAATCACTTGCTGGAAGAGCATTCCACTACTTAGACATCTATATAAGAAAGATTAAACTGAACTTACCGGTTAAATACCTACGAGTATAATTATATGCGTAGCTTGCGGTTCCTATTGTTCGTCATGTATCAGCATAACCCCCTAAATAAATAATATTTCTCTCTACTTTTAAATTGAAAAGATTGAAAATACTTTACGGTATTGTTCTAATAAGGAACCATAATTCTCTGCTTATCAGTTTAGGTTTTACAGGCGTTAATATATGCTATTGTTTAAATACTAATGTTATCCAAGCCTTGTTAGGTATACATATGCTTTTTAATGCTTTAAGATATTAACCTTTTAAAGATATTATACAATGAACTCTGTCTTTGAGTTCATTGTATAATATCAGTAATAATTATGCAACCACCCCAGCTAAGGGCAGTTCATTGTCAAGGCCTCCGTCGTGTTTGCGTACGGCGTGTCATGTCTCGCAATAAATACTGATTATGCTGATCAACCTTGCTGCGTTACGTGTAAATTGTCGTACGCAAATTATGTCAGTGTTTCATTGTCAGCGTTGTTATGATAGCGCACGTGGCATCTCTCGCGCGCTGCTTGTGTTGTGACGAGATTTTGTTGTTTTTTATAATATCGAGGAAGTTCATATATAGGTACATATTTGCTGTTTATTTTCACTGGAATGAATTGATACGACCCGAGTGCTGTTATCTGGTCAAATACTACACGTTTTCGTCTTCGTCACACAGAAACACGTACGGCGTAACCAATTGTTTAATAATCTTGCCTTTTTGCCGTTCCGTTGAATAAACGAAATAAACTCGACATATTTGTATCAATTTATGTACATGATAAACAAATTATGTGCTGTCTTTCGTCGCGTTTATTTCACGAAACAAAACCATACTTGGTATACGATAAGATTCACACACATAATATTATATTAGATGATTTTCATTTTACTATGAAGATTAGTAATTATCTTTATTGACTGCCTAATTGGTATAGTGGTTAGTGAAGTTGATTGGTCAAGGCTCGTGGGTTCGATTCCCATCCAAGATAAATATTTGTGTGATGAGCATGATTAATAATTTATTCTGTGTGTGTGATAAAAATATGATGAGTCTGTGGGTGTGATAAAAATATCTACAAGATTATACTATATTGTACGTAAATATGTATGTAGTTTATTTGCCGTCTGGTTTCCATTATCAAAGCTCTCATGATACTCGTACTTACTTTAGGATCAGATGGCCGTATGTGGAGAAATGTTCCAAGATATTAATATTATCACAGAATGTGTGTTTTTTAAATTATTTTTTTCTTCGCGGGTGTTTAATAGTTATTTCGATCGTTAAAATAATGAGGTAACGAGTTTGCTACATTTTTATGGCCTTTTATCCATTTTACGTTTATTTTGTACCAGCGCAGCGTTCACCTGTAAGTTAGCTTTTCATAACTCTATTAATAAACATAAATCCGTTAAGTTACGTGATTGATCGCCTCTCTCCTCGATTCTGACCTAAATTGCTCTCAGCCACCGCCTCTATGAAAGTGACGTCAAATTCTGCCAGGCTGTTTTGGAGATTACCTCGCACAGAGAAACAGACTATTAAAAAAGAAGATTATGCATGGTAAAGTTACAATTATCTGTAATTAACCATATGAGTTGAAAGAAGTCTAAATTTCAAAATAGTCTTAATTTCATATAAATATTCTCTATCTTTTCTGTGACTTTTTATACCTATATTTGTTGTTGACTGATTATTTTATATTTAATGTGTAGATACACTAGATTTAATAACACCAACAGTAAACTTAAGAACATTTCGAAATGTTCTATTTTTGGATTGATCCTATAAAATTTTTGTAACTTATATTTTTTTCACCACCTATTCGATAGTGGAATGTAAACGTAACTAGTGAATCGTGAAAGTGTCCTGCATTCCTCTGCCTACCTCTTCGGGGGTTACAGGCATGAAGTTACATTTAGATTTACTAGAAGGTAATGATTCGATGTCTGGTTTTTCTTGCTCGGTGTATTGCAATAGGCTCACACGCTGGTCCGTGCTGGGACTATACACTCCTCTGACTACCGCTTCTTGTCTATTATAGGTATACATAAATTATTGATATAATAATAATAATAAATATCTTAGGACATCTCCACACACGGCCATCTGATCCCAAACTAAGCGTCAAGAGAGCTTGTGGTATGGTAA